>LPNX011168117.1:371348-386171 GCA_001517045.1 Pseudotsuga menziesii
TTTTAATAATTTTTTTATTAAATTTTAATAAATTTTATTTTTTTAATTTTGTATATTTGAATTTATTTATTTATTAAATTATTTTTTTATGAAAAATGGAAATTTTATCATAGATAAAAACTTATTATTAACTTGAAAACAATTGTAAAATATTGGAATAAAAAAAAAACTTTATTTAAAACTATTATTTTTTTAATACAAATTAGTAACAATATATTTATAAAACGCTAAACAAGTTCGACAAATAGTTAAATAAGAACAAGAGTCCAAAACAGAGAGGGAAAAGCCAAAATACTGACATAGTAGTTTTTTCTTAAAAAAAAAACAAAATTCCCAAATTATTATAAGGCAATGTTTTCTTAACTATCTTCAATGATATTTTGATTGGTTGACTAGGCATAACCGTTTCTTTGGGGATAATACTTGGATTAATGCCCTAGAAGGATGTTGTATTTTTTTTAGAAGGCTATCATTATCACTTAGCTAAAGGTCTTGGTATTATTAGTGACAATCTCATGACATAAACCAATCGAGGTTGGTAGCTTGCTTAGTGGGGTATGGTCTAGAAGTAAAGATCTATCTATTTTAGCCACTAGAAAGTGGGTTAATTCCTATGAAATAAAGACCCCATTATTGGAATAGAACTTCAACTTGGACAAGTTTTAGAGGAAAAAATGATGATAATAAGGTTTAAATTAATTATAGAATTAATAAAAAAATTGGAAATAAATAATTAAAATGATAATTTTTATTAGAGTATAATAGAAATGAAAATATTAAAATTATTATGTTTTTAGTATCAAAAAGTTCTAAAAGTAATTAAGTTGTGATATTAGTTAAAATTGTGCAATAAATGATTAAGAGTTATAAGAGTTAAAAAGACATGGTGTTCATCCTTAATTTCTTTACATCATAAGTATTATAAATTTGTTTATCTTACACTTTTAGAGTTACTTGACTATTTTCATTATGGAGCACAAGAACATTGGTTTTGATGTTGCCAATATTTTTTTTTTCTACTTCTTAATATTGAAAAAAACATTTCCACTAGCCAAATTATTATTTATACGTTTTTGTAGCATTTTAACTCTAAATTTTAATGATTCCATTGATAATATTGTGTTGTCGTGGTTAATCCAAGCTTTAAATCTCTAATCCATTATTTTTTAGGCAAGTGGTGACTACTACTAGTACTACTGAGTAACATGAATATTTACTCAATTTAGATAATTTGTGCTTATAGTCTAAATATTTGATGTTTTCTCCAAAAGACAAAATTGTCAAATTATTATAAGGCTATGTTTTCTTAACTATCTTCATGATATTTTGATTGGTTCTCTCACCCTAACTGTTTTCTTGGGGATAATACTAGGATTAATGCCCTAAAAAGATGTTGTATTTTTGACATAAGGTTATCATTATCAGTGAGCTAAAGGTCTTGGCATTATTAGTGACAATCTTATGAAGGAAACCAAATATGGTCATGATATTATCTTCAAAGAACGGAGTGCTCAACCAAAGGGAGAGGAATCTAATAACCACCAGGTCGGTGGCTTGCTTAGTGGGTATGGCCTCTACCCATTTGGTGAAGTAATATGCAGAAGTAAAGATCTTTCTATTTTGGCCACTATAAGGTGGGTTAATTTTTCCTATGAAATAAAGGCTCCATCGTTGAAACATAACTTTAACTTGGACAAGTATTACTGAACAAAATTTGATGATAATAAGGTTATAAATAATTATATAATTAATAAAAAGATTGGAAATAAATAATTAAAATGGTATGTTTTTAATTAGAGTATAATAGAAATGAAAGTATTAAAATTATTATGTTTTTCATATGAGAAAGGTTTTTTAAAGTTATTAAGTTGTGATAATAGTTAAAATTATGTAATAAATTATTGATCATTAGAAGAGTTAAAAAGAAATGGTGTTCATCCTTAATTTCTTTAAAAAGTTTTATAAATTTGTTTATCTTACAGTTTTGGGGTTACTTGATTCGCTTCATTATGGAGCACAAGAGCATTGGTTTTGATGTTGCCAATATTTGTTTTTGTCTACTTCTTAATATTGAAAAAATAATTTTCACTAGCTAAAATATACATTTTTGTAGTATTTTAACTTCAAATTTTAATGATTCGGTCGATAATATTATGTTGTGGTGGTTAACCCAAGCTTCAAATTTCTAATCCATTATTTTTCAGGCAAGTGGTGATTACTACTCGTACTATAAGTAAAAAGATGAATATTTACTCGGTTTAGTTTGTGCTTATAATCTAAACATCTAATGGTTTTAGACTCCATTAAAGCATACCCAACTTTAATATAAAGAACACATGCGAAAAGCACTGGATTTAATTTTAAAATTATATGTTTTAAAGTGTTTTGGGATTTGCTCAACTTTATTCCAAGTATTAATATTATGTTACATGTCCAAATTTTATAACCGTCAAGAATAAATGGGATAATCAAAGTATTGAAAATGATTTCCATATCCCAATCTCAAATCTTAATGGATCAGTTTAAGTGGTGAGTGATTTAAGATGTCCCTATCTAATGATGCATAAGTTTCCCTGAGATATTTATAGGGGAAAGAGATATACATAACTTCTTCCTTTTTTGTAAAATTTGAAATTAAATTAAGCTAAAAAATATGTACAAAGCAAAACAGTCTCAACAAGGTTGCTTTTTTTTCCAGATGGCACTGTTTGGACTATTCATCCTACTTATAGAAATACTTCCAATAAATTCTAGGAGTCCGAGAAGTAACAACTGATGAGTATTGATCAAAATGACCCCCAACAAACTAGGGGTTATGACTCAATTTGCAAAAAATAATAGACTGTCTAAACTGAAAACAAGCCCTATTTCCATACTTCCAAGAACACTATCAAAGCTAATAATCATCAGACATAACAACAAGATTAGAAACCTGGTAATTGGCATCTAGAGGATCATTCTCTACAGGAGGAGAGGCTTCCTTTGAACTAGCTAGAGGGAAACAATGAAAACGAGATGTGAGGTCGAGGGATCAGCATGAGGCGCACAACTGAAGGTTTTCCTTATCAACTCCCTTGCCAAAACATTTAGCTTGGCATTAACTCTTGCATCTACTATGAGTTGATTATGAGCCACTTGCTGCTGACCCTCCTCCATTCTAACCATCCTAGTGTCCAAGGAAACTTCCTGGGGATCCTCCATGAGATCCCCCCCGTGCATTCTTCCAAATCCATACTGAATAGGGATTTTGTGTTCTATAACATGCCTAAGGTGCAAGTATATCTATTTTCCTAGGTTTGGGTGGAAGCCATGTTCTCCACCATGCCTCCCAACTTGTCAATCAACTGATGAGCCATTGGATTCTTTCGTTTACTTTGTCGTCGATTTCCATACTAGAAACTCGAGCTTTGGTTCCAGTCGCCGCCCTCTATTCAAAATAACCCTTGGCGTTTGGCATTCCCTTGAGGGCTCATGGAATATGGGTCCACCTAGGGTCTACCATATTCTTCCTCTGCATAAATTTAGTGCAAACCATGGCGAACGAGGGGTCCATTGAATTCCACATTGAAAACCATTCACTCCAAGAGCATAGTTGAAACAACAGAACAACTAAAGCGCCACCACACCTTGAAGGTTTATCTTTGTAGCAATTGCTAAGACTACCACATTAACGGTGCCTATACCAATGATTACCAGATAGAAAATCCATCATGATTCACTCATCCACAAAGAAATGGACCAAATAAATGTAATGAACGATGCATACTTACACACATAAGTATCTAATCACCCTTAGGTTAGATAAGAAAACTCTAGATTGCTCATACCACAGAACATAATTCATCATGGTGACAAGAGGGATATACAATTCCCAAGGAACTAAGGGAGGACACCTAAATTCTTGCAAGGAGAGTCTCTTAACCATATGGATTGTCTATTCATTAACACGTCATGCACTAGGCGGAGAGGAACACCCGCCATGGGAGAAATATATACGTAAATTCATACAAATATCTTATAGTTGATTTTTATCACAAGCTTAACTAGAACCATAGCATTGAGAAAAGGATAAATGGAGGGAGTNCCCCCGCCATGGGAGAAATATATACGTAAATTCATACAAATATCTTATAGTTGATTTTTATCACAAGCTTAACTAGAACCATAGCATTGAGAAAAGGATAAATGGAGGGAGTTCTGATGCATGATGGAAGAGAGAAAGGCATGTAGTTCCAAGTAAGTTTCATCAGCAATTCATCAAAGTCCGTAGTTAAAGCAATCAGTTAAGTTAGGTTTCCTAGTTGATTGTAATGAAACCAAATCCAATGTTGGTGCCAATTTGATAACATAATGACACCAAATCCACTTTTGGTGAATCAAGGAGGATTTCTTTATTCAGTGTTGGTGCAAGTCATATATTTTCTCATAGAAACAAAATCTAGTTTGGATGCAAGATCTTACACTTGTTTGAAAATAAAATGAAATCAATGTACTTCCCACACCTCTTTTTGGTTAGATCAAGAGGTTGGATGGATTGGATAAGATAGTACATGTTATTTGCACATTGCTCAATGATCTTAAGGAATCAAAATGAAAAAATTTGAATGGATCTACATAATGCATTACATATTGAGAAAATCTAGTTTGGATGCAAGATCTCACATTGGTTTGAAAATAAAACAAAATCAGTGTACAACCCACATCTATTTTTGGTTAGATCAAGAGGTTGGATGGATTGAACAAGATAGTAGTACAATGGTATGAATGTAGGATATAAATAAGACAATGCATTTGTTGAGGGCAGCAATTCTCCATTCCTAAAATCGATAACGTTAATCTAGTGACTATCAAACGGGCCTCTATTACAAGCATACCAAGAAACCAATGACAAATATGGATCATATTCATCCCTGTCATAATTGATTTCCTTATTTCTAAAGAACATAGTTTCTTAACAATGGAAATTTGGAACGATTCATTCAAACCTTGGATCCGAGATTGCCTAATATTAATATATATATATATATATATATATAAAGCACTCATTTTTATAGTGCACTTCTATGGTTGATATCAAAAGGGCAAGATTTACAATGACAAGAAGGAAATCATCCAAATGTTTTTGATTTCTCAAAACATAAATTCCGAGAGCTTAATTAAAAAACAACAAATCTATCATGTCAAAAAACTTATTCCTTCACCATTCAATAATTACAGGTTCATGTTCCAACACCATCAAATCATGATCAAGCCACTCACATCCTTCATATGCAATCACTTTCAGATATCATAAATACAAAGATTGTGTTCTGACATCAACATTTGTTTGTTAGAAAAATAGGATCTCAAAGCAATAACAATAGGCAAGACGCAAATATAAACACACTAACACGTTACAATAGAGACAACAATATAATGTGGTTCACCTAAGATGGGCTACATCCACACGTAAATTTCCAGTCCTCTTATTATTATACCATCCAACAAAATGAAGAGATACAACTTGCAGCAAACTCAATACACTTCCTCTTCACTCTCTCATAGTCTCTCTCACACAATCACAAAGATCGTTTTACAATGCTACAATACAACACACATCCGTATTACAATGCTTTCCTTTTATAGGGGAATTACCATGGGAAAATACACGGGTCACCCAATACCATGGGGCTGTAAACTGTTGGCTAACAAACATCCAAAAACAAATATTTCAGGGGCTTCACCCTCAAACCCCCTTTCTCGGGGGTCTACTGGCCCTCGGACCCCGGCAGGGGGATGATGTCCCCACGCACCCCCTGCTGGGATGAGTGTATAGTAAAACTGGAGTACAAACATGACTAAACAATAACATCTCTGAATCATGAAGATCAGGATCCACAACCAACATTATTTTCAGAACCTAGACAACCAAAAGGAGAATACAATACCAAATTTCTACAACACGTGGCAAGCAGACCTTTTGGTGAGGGTTATGGATGCTTCTCATCACTTTCTCTCCCCATTGGTGCATTCTTGCGGACTGGTTTGTTGAATCTCGATTGAAACACAACCAATACAATTCTTTCTCAAGCACAACCATGTAAAATATTCTCTGCAAAATGCACATGGATTCTATTGTAAACATTGTAAAATTTTCCATTTAACATCAACAATCTATTCACTAAAACAATAAGAAACCCCTAGCCTATCCACGACATAGAAACCCTACATCAAAGAATTGAATTTATATGCTTACCATTAACAAAGATACTTTTCCATATCCATTGCAAAGTAAATCATATATTGAATGCCAACCAAGGCCATTTCAGATTTGCTCATTTGGGCATAGAACAAACTTTGTTCAATTTCTACTTTAGTCAATTTCTATTTGCCCCAATCCCCCCCCAACTTTATTTCCCTCCATGTATGAGTTTTTAAATTTTGTTAATATAATATATTATATTATATTTATATATTAAAAGTGATGGGCGCTTTGAGTGTGCTTTGGATAGAGCCCTTGAGTGCCTTAAAGCACTAGGAAGGTCCATTGGATGTAACTTGGGTGGTTGGGAAGAATAATTATTACCATCCCCACCTAGGTTTAATTCTTGTAAGTTACATGATGCTCTTCTTAAACCCCTTTGAGCCTATGGGGCATAGAATAGATAGTGAATGGGTGTACTGTTAAGTCACTCCTTACATAAGATCATTGGTTCAAAACTCTATGGGTGCTTACTTACAAAAAAAAATTTATATATTAAAAACATACCATATTAATATTATATTATATTATAGAGTGCATATATTATAATGTTGAAGGTTGGGGGCATACCTACATCAAAATTAGAGACCAGAGGTCCCCATAGTGCCATACCAACCATAAGAAAAAGTAGGAAAACATATCTGAGACTCGACCACAAAACATTCACTTTTCCTCTAAGCAAAGAACAAATTCATAAGATTAACATTTTGGACCAGCGTTATTGAATATGGTTGAACTTGTACCTCCAATTCTTATTACTAAATATGAGAGTGTAAGAAATGAATATCATCCCATGTTTATGAAGAGAATAATAATTAAGTACTGGTTAATGAGAAAGATAAATAAGTATAAGTGATCAATATTGAAATGCTAGTCTATAGGAGTAATTAGTCATTGTTTTAGTCATTTTTAGTTGTGTTGCTCAAATTTAGCTTGAAAACACTCTCATGATTAATTTTTTAGTCACATAGTCTTTTATTTGCCAATTTCTACTAGTGGATTATATATATATATATATATATATATATATATATATTATATATATATACACACACACACACACACACACACACATATACATATACATATACATATACATATACATATACATATATATACATATACATATACATACATATACATATACATATACATATATATATATACATATATATATATATATATACATGTATATATACATGTATATATACATACATGTATATATGTATATATACATGTATATATATATATACATGTATATATGTATATATATATATATATATATACATGTACATATATATATACATATATATATATATATATATATACATATACATATATGTATGTATATATATATATGTACACACACACACACACATATATATATATATTTTGATGATGTTGGTTAATAATTTAACAATGTGACACATGATTGACCTTGTTTAATGATGATGATTCTAGTGATGATTGCTGCTATTTATGAAATATTTTGAAATTGAGATCTAACTTTTTTTCCCTTGAAATACTTATTCAGGAAAAACCTATTGGGTACTCCCCTTATTTTGAAGATGGTTTCCAGGGTGTCTAGATTTTGCAAAAGCTTGAGGTTTTGTTAACATAGGGCTCACGACCATTACACAAATTTACTCATTTAAGAGTTTAGTCTGTCACTTGTGAGAATTGAACATGGGTAGAGATGATAACGCTCGTGATCACAATTGCTTTGGATATACCCAATTGACTTGAATTTGAGATCTAATGTGCATGTACACATGGATTTTTAAGGAAAAGTGATTTTCATCCTCCATCATCTTATTATCGCAACAATGACATCGATGATATGTTTATGATTGCTAAGTAAAATTTTAATTTTTATATAATGCATTTAAATTTTGTTGTTGTTGCTTTGGCAGGTACTTTTTGAAATATGTAAATTTTATAGTAATTGTTATTAACCATATTTATATAACTTTTAGAGTAATTATCAATATTTTATTTTCTTTATGTCGTAAATTTACTCAATGATGATGGCAAATGATTGTTATCGTCCGTTGAGAACAACTTGAGTATATCAAGCGTTAAGAAAACAAACAAGGAGGAATTTATTCTATCTATTTAGAACTTGATTATATGCTTGAAAATATTGGAGAGAAGTTGTCATAAATCTCCATAATTTTCGTAAGTTAGGGTTAGGAAGGTCAATATTGTTACATTTTTTTTGAAATTGAGATCTATTGTGGGCATACAGATGGCATTCTAAGAGAAAGTGGTTTGTATCCTACACCTTTGTTTCACAAAGATGATGAATTCTTTCATCCCATGGAATTTTTAGGAAATTCCAACACTCTATTTCATTATGGAGGAGCTAGTGAGAGTTCATTCTTATTTTAGCAATGCTGATTTTCTTCTTTATACTAGTTATAGCAAAAATATACTTTTGATATTTTATATTAAGGTTAATGACCTCTTTAACTATCTTAATTTTCTCTTATCATCTAATTACTTATTGCACCAAAATTTCTCCTTATGTGATGTTATTTGTAATGGTACCAATATTTTGCAAATTGGCATTCTTGTTTATTTCATAATGATTTAGTCAAGTCTTGGCATATTTATGCCCGCCCCTCTTAAGTTGCAAGTGACTTTGAATTGAGTTTGAAGCAATGTTACGAAACCCCTTCTCTTTAATGTTGTTTGTCTCGTGCTTGTACACACGGTACCTAGCCATATCCAACTTCTCAATGGGGAAACACCAACTTATATGATCTAGATAGGATAGAGCATATTGCTTTTGATTTTAAGATTATAAATTATGAAATGATTTTGGATTTGCTTGGTATTTCTCCATGATTATCAAGAGATGTTGCAGCCTCAAACTGCACAACCAGATAAGATAACATGAGTGATGAGAAGCTCAAAGAGGAGTTTCTTTATTTCCCACAACTAGAAGTTTGTAGATTTACAATTATTTTCAAGACCAAAATAATCTTTCCACCCTCCATTGATCATTTTCCCAATGCTATAGTTCCAATGAAGCTTGTGATGAAGGTAAACTCCAATAGATTTTTTTGAAGTGACTTCCACTAAGTTTTTATTGGCATACACAAAATTAGCATAATTCATCTTTTTGGATTTGATTATCATAGACCTTGTTTTATTTGTATTCATATTTCATAGCGTGCTATTCATACATCCTCGTGAATTCTTAATCACTTGTTGAGATTGGAAGGGCACCTCACTATAAGAACAATACCATCCATGTATAAAAGAAGGATGATGACTATTCTAGCTAAAGTAGTGCTAATGGAACCTAGTTCTACAAAAAATGCCTCTAACTTGTCAATTTAAATGTAAAAAGTCATAGGGGATAGGGAACAACCTTTCTTAACTCCTATTTACAAATAATTTCTTCCAACAACTTTTAGTATTCTTGAACTTAACAATAACATTCTCATGCAACCTTGTCACAACAACTCTCAACTCAAACAAAACCTTTAACACTTCTAATCTACTCCAAAGGTTAATTATGTGCAATATGTTAAAATGGTTTCATAAAGTCAATGAAACAACACAAGTGATTGGATTTATTATTATGACATTGCTTTGCAATGATCCTAAGAACAAACAAGTGATCCACGATAGAATTATAGCTTCTAAAAATGGATTATCCTTTATCCCTTTTATCCTATGTTTCTAACCATTTGTCAATCTTCTTTGTAGATTAATTCCAAATAAGCTAGCTAAGAGAGGGATAATAATAATGGTCATTTAATTAAAATAGTTTAGGGGTTGTTTTTATCAGGGCTTATAAAAATAGAAACAATGAGGCTTTAAATCCATGGTTTAGGGAATCCTTGCTTACTACTAGACTGACTTCAATAATACTCGAATCATCCACTTGAGTATACATTGAACCAAAATAGAGGTATAGGGAGCACATCTTTCTCACAATAGATTCGACATTGAAACCAAGAATCATCGCATAATTACATTCATCACCCACAACATGTCACTCGGGATTTAACAAAACTTATGAAACAATTAAGCTCTCGTTCTTCTGGGAAGGCATGAAAAAATATATTTATAACTTTGTTGCCACTTGCAACATTTGCCAATGTCATCAGGGGGAAACAAGGAAGACACCCACATCCCTGCAACAACTCCCCATTCCAAATCATATATGGATGGACATCCCTATGGATTTCATTATGGGGCTTCCTAAGGCAGAAAATAAACATTCATTATGGTGGTAGTAGATCGTCTAAATATGCCCATTTATGTGCCATATCACCCACTTTCACAGCCTCTTTAGTGGCCCAAGTTTTCCTAGATCAAGTTTTCAAACTCCATGGCATGCCTACTTCTATTATCTCTGATTGTGACCCCACTTTTACCAACAAGTTTTGGAAAGATCTCTTCAAACTTCAAGGAACTCAGTTGAATCTCAACACAACATACCACCCCTAAACAGATGATCAAACTGAAGTGGTCAATAAGTGCCTTGAAAACTACTTGCAATGCTTTGGATCCAATAAGCCACACCAATGGGCACACTTGCGCTCTCTAAATGAATGGTGGTATAATGCCATTTATCATGGTTCCACAAAGATGACACCATATGAAATAGTGTACGACCAAAAACCCTTATCAACGATTTCCTATATATTGGGTTCTTCACAGGTTCAAACAGTGGATGGCACACTCCTCACTAGGATTGACATTCTTCGCATCCTTAAATACAATTTGATTCTTTACCGAAACAAAAGGAAGCAACATGCCTATCAACATCACTTAGAGGACTCATTTGAAGTTGGGGATCAGATGTTTCTTCGACTACAACCATAGAAATAGACATCTACAATCCATTGGACAAGTTGCTTATAAGATTTATTTGTTAGCCCATTTTAAGATTCACACTGTATTCCATGTCTCTTGCCTAAAAAAAGTGGTGCAATAAAATTGGAAAGTACATACTAGTTTACCAGAATTGGATGTGGAAGGATTCATTTGGCTTTCAGGGAAATAAAATTGTGAGGGTGCACCATCAAGGAAGTTTTGATCTAGTGGTAGGACATGCTTGATGCAGGAGCATCCTTGAATTTGGACAATCGACCTCACCCAAAAAGATTTTAGTTTGGATAGTAGTTATAGGAGGAAATAAGATGTGTGACATAACATGTTGTTGAGAATTTGTGTTATTACAGGGTCCGTCTCTGAGAGTTGTGTTGTTACAGAACCTTGTCGCTGAGAGTTGTGTTGTTACACAAAGCCTATAATGGCATATTCGTGCTGCTGTAGAGACATGATACACAACCTCACGAATATAGATCACGGGGGCTACAGATCACACCACACACATGGACACAAATTAGTTTACCACGTGGAATGCAAGCTAAGGAACGGTTACAACCATCTACCTTCCACACATGAAAATGAAGAGGGAGAAAGGGGAAGATAAAAAGGGAGAATTTCGAGGGAGTGAGGGTTTTTTTTAGCTTTGTTCAACTCAATAGTTTGGCTTAGTTTCATCTTGGCATATTCGATCCAACAACAGAGAAAAAGAAGTCGATTCGGATCACTATAGAAGGCCAAATTTGTGGCTGGTAATCAATTTTTGTTGTGAGCAAGCAACATAAACTTTTATTCTCCATTTCCAAATAACAAAGTTTGATTTTTTTTAATAAAGACAGACATTCTATTTCTACTCTATAATTTATGTTGGTTTGAATCTAGTGTTTTCATTTCCGCGTTTATTTTCATCTTTGTTATTTGGTTAAATAAATGGTTGTAGCTGTGCATTTGATGGGTGGAGATCTATAAATTTGTAGAAGAGAGTTACAGGCTAACTGATCTGCATCAATGCTGCAAGAAGATGCCACACAGGAAACAAACAACACTTTACATCAATTTCTGCACCTTCAGTGTTGAGGGAAACACTGCTTTTGAAGGGGGGTGGGGCATGTTAGAGTCCTACTCTAATTTTCCTTACTTAAGAATTAATCATACACAATATAAGGCCATAAATTTTTCGTAAGGCCAAATAAGTTAGTGTTCAACAATCAATGCAAAAATGGTATCTTTATTAATTAAGACCCATTAGAAAATAATATTTCTACCATGTAGTTAGGGTTTGGGACATTTGAAGGTTATTTAAAGAAGTTTCAAGGCTATGAAGTGTTTGGAGAAGAATATTATAATAGAGTTTTTCCCAAATGAATGGTCGCCCTACCATAAGAGGCCTATGAACATCATTCCCATAATATCAAAGCTCTTTTTCTACCATATGATGTTATTATTGTCTCATATTTATGGTTCCATGTTACTTATTTTTGGTTTATTGCATGCTAATGTTCCTGTATACTATGTGATTCCTAAGTTACAAAGATGAGAAACACCATATAATTTGAATGAGACATGTGTTGATATGAAACTAATGAAATGCCGAATAATATCTACAACAACTAATTAAAATAAACCCTTCATCGAGATTCATTTAAATCTATTTAACTTCACATGAAAAAATCATAACTAATAAATCAAAAGAGATCAATGTCAAAGTCACCCCAAGGTGCGTAGCTCTTTCCCGACAAAGGAGGGGAAGGAAATTTCTTATATAAAAATGTTGTTCCCCTCCCAAGGGCAAGTTCTTACGTGTTACTCACCCGTCTGCCACTGGAAACACCACTTCCCGTCCGACTTGCATGTGTTAAGCATGTCGCCAACGTCCTGTTAAACTCAATCATTAACTAACATTGACAAATAGTAAAGATGAACTATAAGAATACAAACATAATGAAGGGGATGACAATGTAATTGTACCAATAAGATTAAAGCAAATAGAAATAAAAAAAACATTTTGAACACAAGTATAATGTTATCACATAAAATGAACTCACTAATGCAAATAGGAAGAAGGATGATATGATGCAAGCATAAGGATAAAAAGGTAAATAACATAAGGATGACATGATGCAAGCATAAGGATAAAAGGGTAAATAACATAAGAATGATGGAGTTAATATTTTTTATTTTTATAAGATTTGAGTCATGAAGGTTTAGTTGAAGTAATTGCAAGGAAAATCATTATCTTCTTTGTTAAAGTTCAAATTTTACTTTGTAACATATTGTTCTTAATCATTACATTGTCTTGAAAAAACAATAACAATTTTTTTTGAAATTAATTGATTTATATTTTTAATAGAAACCGAGCAAAATATATTAGGAAAAAAAGGCCATGCATAACCATTCATTACATAACAGATGAACCTAAATTTCTTGAAGATCTGAAAAGAGAAGAAGCCTAAAACATCTATGCTTAAAAACAATTTCTTGAAATTCCTGGTATGCTTCCTGAAAGTAACCATAACATGGGAATGATAGATTTTAACAAACTGTTGTTTCAGCAAGATACAAAAAGGCATTCAAAGAATGACTAGAAAGGAAAACTCTACATTTTCTTGCCTCTGTGACCAAGTGCTGGCTATGTGACAGAGACTTCTTCCATGGCAAGAGCACTTTCTTCTGAAGAATCCTGACAATGGTTGCACTAGGACATTCTGGACATTTTCAACACTTCGTCCTTAATAATTCCCATTTTTCCCATAAGATCCTTTAGGTCACGCTCATGGTCGTTAATTTTGGAATCGTGGCAGCTGATTTGGTTGGTGATGTACTGAATATCCGAAGCCATCTCCCTATTCTCCTTCACGTCTATACCTATAACCTCGTAAACCATGCACATATGCAGCTTTATGTCTTCCAGACCAGACTTTAAACTGGAAGAATATGTGTCCCCGTACTTCTTCGCCATTGTTCCAATAGAGCTAGCTTCAGTCCAATGCGAGAGACCTTCAAACAAACCCTGCAGATGCTGAATGCCAGCTTCTTCTCGGTCCTCACGGAGGATTGGATACAGTGAATTGACTCTGGAGGACACATCTAGCATCGAAATAAATCTCTTCCATGTCACTTGTGCGAACATGCTCGTCAAGACTGCGACGTACTGCTGGAGTAAGATCCCATTTAATGTTAGCCGAAGAGAGGTACTGACACTTGGCAGGATGGAGGGCACGTGTCTTAAGAGGCGGCGGGGCTTCAACTAGAAGCTTCGGCCATGAGGGGAACCTAAAATCCATCAAAGGATGGTTAAGAGACAAATTTAAAAGCACTTGTTTTATTAGCATAAACAATGTTACCCTGGGTACTTTGAGCGCCTTTGTTGACTAGCTTGTCAGGTAGGCCATTGTTCTCCCGGAGTTTATGAAAGAAGAAAACTTGAGGTGGAGAGTTGAGGAGGCGAATCCAATCATAAGTTCTATTGCAACTAGCATATCCCTTTTAAAGTCAGTTCTCATCTTCTAGATAACCTGTCTTGAGTCATTGAAGACCATTCGGTTTGAAATGGATTTCCCAGCTGTTAGTTCTAGCGCGTGGAAGAGTGAAAACCATTCCGCTTCATTGTTTGTTTGGATTCCGAGACCTCAAGCAAATGAATTTACTATATTTCTTCCGGGATCAAATATAACCCCCCTCGCTGATTGATTATATATATATACATATATATATATATATATATATACATA
>LPNX011168117.1:387620-492105 GCA_001517045.1 Pseudotsuga menziesii
CTTCATAAAATTAAATGTCATTAATGAAGTGTGAATTTTGATTTCACCTATCATTTTGAAGTCATTTTTAAAAATACATCTACATTTCATGGTTTTTTGGGCCCATGGTATTTGGTAGCCCATGGTAATGACACATTGTATTGATTGTGAAGAAGCATATTTAAAGGTTTCAAGGATAAACCTTCTTTGTCATTATATATGTGCTTGGTTTAATAATTATGCTTGTTATGTGCCTCTTAGAGTATCATTGATAGGCAGTGATTCATCTTTCATAGATTGAAAAATGTAATTTTGTGCACAATTTGGAGCTTCCATTGTACCACTTTAATAAAATGATAAAATATTAAGTAAATAAAATTTTTACAATGTGGGCGGCATCCTAAAGTTCAAAACCAAATAGTTATATATTCCAATTAGTTAAAGCTAAAAAAATTAATAAAACTTGGATAATATTATGTGGGAGTTGAGCCATCATTAGATGAGGATTTACATATAAGAGATTTGAGCACATACAATATATTTACATATTAAACCACTATAAATCCATATTAGCTCCATATCTTTGTGTTGAGAGGGGGGAGAAGTCAAATTTGTGCACAATTTGGAGCATGTGGCACTTTTATAAAATAATAAAATATTAACTAAATTTTTTTATAATGATGAACCAAACTTGAAGTTCAAAACCAAAGAGTTTTACATACTAGAGATTTTAGCACATACAATATATTTACATATTAAACTTGTATAGACCCATGTTAGCTCCAAATCTACCAGAGGCCAAGAGGGATTGTTTCCAAATTGCAAAATTTGAGAAAAAAATGCATCGCAAGGTATTTGATCCCCTGGACACTTGGTAGATCTGAAGTTAAGATTGATCTATATTAATAAGTCACAAAAAAACATCACACCAATATTTATGACTAAGTAAAAATTAATCTAAATACTACATATAAATATTTTTGATAAAAAATTATTAGAGAAATCTTTTAAGCACTTTCCCTCAATTAAAGGATGGTACCCAAGATGCAGTTATTTTTATAAGAAAATTAATATATAAATTTAAAATAATATATAATTTTTATAAATTTATATGTATGGTTTTCTTTTCTTACTTCGTATACGTAACATCATTTTTTATTATAAAAGTTAACCTATAAACTTTCTAAAAACATAAATTTTTTTTTAAATAAAAAGATAACCTATAAACTTTCTAAATCTTTAGATTTAAATATTTTTTATTACCATGTATATATAATGGAAAATTGGATAAAAACATAAAATTTAATTTATTATTATTAATAGGTAATGGAAAATTGAATGAAAAATTCATTTTGATTTTATGTTTTTATAAACCAGTCTAGATCCAAATCCTAGGCTCTATCAAGCGCCCAAAGGGATCAAATCTCTCCAGGTGCAAACCTGTTCTTAGTTATTGCACTCAAGGAGTTCTCAGCTTTGGTGTGTCCTGTATATCGCCATTGATTTGATTCAAACCAAAAGACACATCTTTTTATTTAAGGTCGACATATAATATTTTTATTATTAATATTTAATATTATTTATAGCCGACATATAATATTTATTATTATTTTTTATTCGGTGAGGAACGAACATTACAACATCTGCCCCATACATGGTTTTAAAACCATGTACAGTGCCCTCCTAAAACCATGGGTTGTTTAGGAGGCCTTGCACATGGTCTTAACACCATTTGTAAGGCCCTCCTAAAGCATGTACATTAAAACCATTGGTTGGTTAGGAGGCCTTGCACACGGTTTTAAAACCATTTGCAAGGCCCTTTTAAACCATGTACAATAAAACCATGGGTTGCTTAGGAGGGGTTGCACATGGTTTTAAAACCATGTGCAAGGAAACATTTTTTTGCGGATAATTCAATTTTTTATTTTTTATTTATTTTGTTAGGTAGGAACATTACAACATCTCCCCATATTGTTTTTTTTTCTAACCCACATTTTTTTAAGATAATTAATTTTTTGTTTTTGTTTTGTTTTGTTAGGTAAGAACATTACAACATCTCCCCCATATTAGGTTGTTTTTGTGGCCCACATTTATTTTGGCAGATAATTAAATTTTTTATTTTTTATCATTTTGTTTGTAACAAAACAATAATGTTAGCCCCAAGAGTTAGCTCAATTGGTTGAGCACCCGTCGCTAGGCCTCTTGGTATAGAGGTCACGGGTTCAATCCTCATTGACGCTATTGGGGCTAGGCATGAAGTGTGCCGAAGGTGTGAGGCCCCTTCGAGTGGGCCCGCCTGATTTATTTCCATGGACGTAGCCCGTCGGTCAAGCCGGCGCGTGAACCACATTGAAAAAAAAAATGTTACATAACGTTACAAGATTTCCCCCATACTGGGTTGTAAAGCGCCTCTGGGCGCAATAAACTTGAAAAAAGTAAAATGTAATATTTTTCTCCTTGGAAAGTAAATTGTAATATATATATATATATTTCTTGCACTTATTACTCTCTATGAAGATCTTTTGATCACATTTCATGCTGTCATGTCTACAGGCAACAGAATGCAGTAGCAGATCGCCTCTCAAATGAAGGGGGTGGGGATGGCCTTCAACACTTGGAAATTTTTTGAACATAAGGAAAGGGAAGTTTACGAATTCTATCATAGACCTTTTACAGAATCCCTTCGTGCAAGACAGGATGAGTGAATTTCCTGCCTACTATACTCCTTTTTGAAGCAACAAGAAAAAGCTCCCTTTTGAAAGATACAAGCACACAAAGATCCTTTACTCTGCAAATTTTTGGCATAAGCCCCTGGCACAACAAAATAAGTTTAGGCTACAAGTCTGGGATTTTTTCTAGAAACTTTTAGACACAGTCTTCCGGATGTATAATCAACAGCTACAAAGATCCTTTCTCTAGAATTTTTTGGCTTTGTTCTCGGCACAAATAGTGATGTTCAGGCTATAGGTCAGAATTCTCTCTGGAAACAAGTTTTGATACAATTTTTCGGCTGTATAACTAACGGTATGTAAATGCATACACATTTTGTAAAGACTTTTTTGGATTTAATAAAATAAACAATTTTTTTCCTTGGGATATATATATATATATATATATATATATATATATTGAATGTGTAAAAATGGCTTACTCATAATTTTCAACTCCTTAAAATCCATGGTTAACCTAAAATTCATAAGCAAGATAACACCAGACTCATTATTAGTGCCATTGGAGCCACACTCTATCCAAATTCTTAGCAAGCAAAATTTGTCCTCTTTACTAGTCACACCCCTTCCTTCATAAAAGTCTCTATTGATTTCATCCACAAAATTTAGAATTATCATCTTGAAAACATGACTTTTTTTGTAAGCTTTAACGTTGTATTTTTATACACGAAAATTTGTGTCCCTAAAGCTCTTATTCTAACTACCAAATTTGTTGGCTTTGAAGCTCTCAATCTCATTAAAATTTGTCTCACCTCCACATTTTTTAGTTTTGAAGGAAACTTTTATGAACAAATAGAAGGTACTTCCATAGGTTCATCCCTATCCCCAGTAGTGGCTAACATATTCATGGAATACCTTGAATCTCTAGCTCTTAATTGCTTGCATCTTAAACCAAAATGTTGGTTCCATTCTGTTCATGGCACGTTTGTCATATGGCCACATGGTTGAGCTATCCTTAACTCTTTTTATAACAATCTTAATAACATTTCATCCCACATTCAATTCACTAAGGAAATCCAACAAGATAACTCTCTACCCTTCCTTGATGTCCATATCACCCATCAACCTAATGATACCCTCCCTCATCAAGTCTCTTGAAAGAAAACCCACACCGATAGGTACCTTCATGCCTAATCCCATCACCCCCTTGTTAAAAAATATGTTGTCCTCAAAACCTTCATTTCTAGAGCTATTTGCATGTATGTTCCCCAACATCGTAAAGCCAAAAGATCCCACCTCCCTAAAGCCCTCCTGGCTAATGGTGATTCCCTATCCTAAATTAACAAAGGATTCTATTCAACCCTCCGTCCTAAACCCCACAAACCTCTCCCTGATACCCCTTCCTCGTCCCTCGTCTCCCTTCCTTACATTAACGAGATCACTGATCACATTGCCAAAAATCCTAGCCAAAATGAATATCAAAACTTCATTTAAACCTCACAAAACTCTCAAATAATTATTTAGGAGCTTCAAAGATAAATCTAACCCTCTTTACTCCCAAGGTGTCTGCCAAATTTCTTGCTCCTATGATAAATCCTACATTGGTTAGACAAGCAGATTGATCCAAACCCGCCTTAAAGAGCGTAGAGTTGATACCTCCCATACGTGTCTCTCCAAATCCACCATTGTTGAGCACTCCCACAACACCAAACATCTAATATGCTTTGATAAAACCAAACTCTTAGCATCAACCCTGCATTACTTAACTTGTCTCATAAGAGAAGCTCTTAAATTAAAAAAACATCCCAACAACTTCAATTTGGACGATGAATATAAGCTAAGCCAATAAATCTATCATCCAATTTTGTTCATCTCAATTTCCTTACTAAGTAATACATCTTGACCTCTTCCTTATCTACACTTAATGTCACAACCAAGCCATACACCAATTTGGGTGTTTGAGACCCCCTCTGCATAAGGATGTAACTGCTAAAGTCTAAAGAGGTGTACATACTCTGCCCCCCTCTAGTTTTGAACCTACGACCTCCTAAGAAGAAACATGCGTTCTTAACAGTTAGACCCGCTTAGACTTTATGGTTAACTTTATAAAAAAATTCAAAATGATTAAAAGTTTAAGATTAACTTTATTTATTTTATAAATGGTTTATTTTAATAATAAATAAAAAAATAAATTGCGAGCAGTTCAATTTTATGTTTTAATGTCAGCAGTTCAATTGCATGTCCGAGGATTGAAGACCCGTTGTTTTAAGTTAGACGTTTTATATTTAGGGTTTTCTTTTCTGGCAATTTGATATTTTTTTGGCTGCAAACTTCGTGAGCGCCGTAGAAATCAAGCATATGGGAATACATAATGGTGTTTTTTCGATTTTGTATATTGATTGTGTCAAAATATAGTAGCATATGCATAAGTAAAGTGGTAGGTGAATGCTTATAGGTACAACCAACCATAGTAGCATAATTCAAGTACGAATACGATTCGATATGGAAAAAATAAGTAACCAAAAATTCCAATACCAATAAAATACGGATGTAGACTTCTTATATATAATATTTTTAATTAAATATACAACAATATATATAACATTTATATATAGTTAAACATATATGCTATTTTTAATGAAATATTAAATATCAACCATTAAATTTTAAACTTGAAAAAATTCGTTTTTTTTTTAAACATAATTTTTATAACAAAAAATAGTCTTTAAAAAACAAAAATATAATGCCCTTGGTACAAGAAAACTCACACTTATTAATAGTTATTAATTATTTAAAAAAAAATATTCACCACTACTTATGTTTGGAATTAAGTAATGAATCTTTAAATTGTGTTAGGGTTAACTTTAACTCTCGAATGAGCAAGGATGCAAGTGGTTTTGGGCACATGGTTTTAGTAACCAATAAATTGTTATTGTATTTGCATATTTATTTTCTTTGGCATATTTTATTCCTATTAAACTAAATTAAGAAGTATGAAATTTAAAAGAAATTATTTTATAGTGTTTGAATAATTAAACTTTGGCTTTTTAAAATTAATTTTCAAGATGAACTGATTCCATATAGATCAAATATTACATATAGATCGAATATTCCATGAATTTGTTCGGATTTCCGTACACAAAAAACCAATACGGACGAATTATGGTACTATGCAACCAACCACTTAGTTTTGTGAAAATAACTGGTTATTAAACAAAAACTAAAATATATAATTTTATATCTATTATTTATAGAAGATTATTAGTTAAGGTTAAATAAACATAAAACAAATACTATTTAATAAACAAAAAATAAAAACTCATATGAAAAGACAAAATCAATTTGTTACTCCTTTTTTTAACCATATTTAAGTCTTAATCAAGTATGCATTTAAGCATAACAAAATAAGACTACCACTTATTACACTTGGGTTAACTTTATTAATGTGCTAGAGAAAATCCAAAATCTAAAATAATATCTTAATACTTATAAATATAAAACTTGTTTTTTAGTCAAAATATAATATGCAATTTGTTTTTTGATTTTTGTTGGGTATGAATTTTGGATTTTGTTTTTTGATTTTTTTTGGATATGGATTTTGGATTTTTGGTAAATATGGGATGGAAAAAACAGTCTAAGCATTGGAAAATCTATCAAACAATATTATTTTTTGCACTTCAAGGTGTAATTGCTAGTTTATTTTAAATTAAAATAATTGTTAGTTTATATTAATCTGACAAACCATTTTTAAGAGCAGGAATTCAAAATTTTGAAACTTAAAATGATACCAGTAGCGGTTCAAATAATTTTTCGACCATTGCCAAGTTCGGTTGACCATAAATATGTTACAAGAATGGCTACCATTACCCAAGTCGAGAGCCAAAGGCGACGATCCCCGAGACGCTTTACGAGGTTGTTCACCTCAGCCGCTGCTACCAATGTCACACTCGAGTGGGAAAATTAGCGGAAACAAGCAATTATGTGTGCAATTTCAGAAATAAACAATTTATCACATCTCGTAGGCTGGTTGCTACGATAAGAGAAATGAATTCGAGGCTTCAGAACTCAACTTTGCTGAGTTTATGATGTGATAGAAACCCGAGGGGGTCCCTCCATATATTCTTTTTGTTCCGACAGAATAAAATTAAGATGTCCAATCTTGGAATTAATGGCGAAAGACTTCCTGTTGAAGTCATCGATATTGTTCTTCAAAATGAACTGATTCCAATTTTATTGCTACTCCAAAATACGATCACTAATTGGCAATAGGAAGACCAGTCTGCGCTCTGAGGTGTGGCAGTCAGCAGCCGAGTCCGGTGGGTAAGGTCATAATCATCATAATGGGCTTGTTCTCCAACTGGGTGGACAGGAGCAAGCTTAGTGTTGGCGACCATGTTTACTCATGGCGGAGAGGTTACACATATGCCCACCACGGTACATTCCTCTTATTTCCCTCCTACCTAAACATAATCTTTACATTTAATACAATTATTCACGAGCAATCTTTAGATTCTTCTGGGTTGCGATGATCTGTAATGAATTGGCTTCGTGACACTTGTATGCATGGTGTGATACCCAATTCGGTTTACTGTATTTAATTGCCTTCCACATTATCCTAGGTTGACCTCGGGCTTATTATTACGGTAGCTGCATAATGTTTAAATTGGGGTTTGTTTAGTATCAGATTCTTACTGGTTAACTTTCCATGGATATCTCAGATCTGTGTATTCTGGTAGGAATATGTACTGTTTTACCGATTTGGGTTCTCTCGGACCTTAACCCAATACAAATACCTTTTTGCCAATTGATGCTTTTAGCTCCTTAAACCACGGTGGTGTACTATTTACCATACCCAGATTTTCAAAACCTTAATCTTGGGTACAATTAATGTATCCCTTTTCTAGGAATTAATGTATCAATCTGCTGTTTCTGGGTGACTTTAGGGGCTGGTGTCGACCAGTATGATTGCCATGTAATTCCTTTACTTCATGCAGGTTTAGTTACCTGCTGCAATGATGCATGGGGCATCTGTACACTATGGCATTGTATTCTAGGTTAAGCCAAGGTTATCATACCTTCCGAGTTAGCTTGATTGACGCTTGAGTCGGATGACCTACAGAATCTTGTGCGGAGTCCACTGAACCACTGAACTGGCCGTGGCTCAGTTTACTGCCGAGTCTGGTGCCGAGTTTTCGAAGTAGCCGAGTCACTCTTGAGTGGCTGTCTTGCCAAGTCATTCTCGAGTCCAAGTTTGACAAGCTTGGGTGTAGCATAAACTATGTGTTGTTTCTGTCATCTGGCTGTTGGATCTTTGAATTGTTGGAGACCAAGGGCTAAAGCTCCCTTACCTCAGCGGTTGAAATTTGACAGTTAACAGGCTAAATTGGGTATACAATTGCTGGATGGGAGCTGCATTTCAAGATGAGCTGGTAATACCTTCAATTTAATAGTTGACTGCATTTTAATCTGTATTTATGATGGAGAGACATATATTTCTTTGAGGGATTTGCATTAAATATATATGCACTTTTAGCTATTGTTCAAGGTCTGTTTTTGTCATTTGACAAGAGGATTATACCTGAATTTTACCATTTTTTGCGCCGAGAGGCGCTCTCCAGTTCAGGTATGGGGGAGATCTTGTAACGTTACATAACGTTATGTCGGCTATAAATAATATTGTGGATTATGAGGGAGATGTTGTAACGTTACTTTTTACTTGCCGATTATGATGTAGATGTTGTAACGTTACTTTTTACTTCTAAAAAGTAAATTTATTGGTTTTGTCGGCCATTAAGTAAAAAATAATAAATAAAAATTTAATTATCCGCCAAAATAAACTCCAAACAACAATATATAAATTAGGTTAGACACAAGAACATAAAAAAAATCCTTCTCTAGGAATCGATGGGCTGAATCTGGCGAACAATGCAACCCTGTCTCAACAATTGCAGGATTTTGATTGGGAACAGTTAAATACAACTCATCATAGCTTAGCGTTCTAGCAGGGCTTTGGGGCATATACACATTGTGACTGTCTGAGACAACTAAAAGGAATGGTCATTAAGTCCAACCTGATTTAAAAATTAACCATCACACACCTTGATTAAAGCCAAGGACATTGAACACATATACATGCATTTAAAAACAAAAAAAACTCATTTCAGCAAGGTTAATATATAACATAAAACAAACAGTCAATTAAAAAAACAACAACATAGACTCGTGACAGAGTCATATTTTAAGCAATAAACAGAAACGTTTCGCATCGAATTCCATTACCCACACTTGGAAATTTTAACAGGTATTATATAATTATTCCACTATTATTACATTGGATGTGAAGACGGTGCTAGGTATTATTCCAGTATTATTACATTGGAATAGGGTTTACAATTTGAATGATGGTTTTGGAAAAAACAAGAGAGGAATAGCACTATTGCCATGACCCTCATAAAAATACTGTAATTACTGCAAATTGAGGTAAACTCATAGTTGATTAACTCGATATAAATTTGTGTTAATTGGCATCTTTCACGTGGGTAAATTTGGGATTGCTTTACACTCGTTTTACTTACTAGTTTATGAAAAATTGAGCTTTGAAAAAATTAAATTACTATTAAGAAGGCAACAAGTGTTTGACATTTATTATTTTCACTGTTGAAAGAATTTGTGAGACGTTGGGAAATTCACAAGAAGTTGGTCCGAATTATGTCAAATTTGTTTACATAGTTGAAACGTTACTGCATTCCAAGAGAGGACCTCCCTATGCTTAGAGAAGTTGGATTCATGTGTTTCCATGATCTGGTCTACCCGGAAATGAAGATAAATTTGATGAATGCAGTAGTTTCTCTGATTGATCGAGAGCGTGAGGGGGAGGAAATTTACAGAGCTTTATTGCAAAACGTCTTGGACGTTTGTATTGAGATGGGAATGGGTGACATGAATTTGTTTAGGAAGAAGTTTGATGAATGCATCTTGCAACAAGCTATAGAGCTTACTATTCTAGAAAGGTTGTTTCATGGATTTTACAGGATTCTTTTTCTGATTATATGTTGAGGGTTGAAAAATGTTTGAAACAGGAGGATACAGTTGCTCGTTATTCGAGCGCCAATTGCCACCATAACTTATTAGAGATTGTACAAAAAAAAACTTTTTTTACACCACATGCTTCTAGAGGAATTACAGCATTCATGCAGCTACCATCTCTTGTTGCGCAAAGAGGCGCTCTACAGCCCGGTATGGGGAGATCTTGTAATGTAAGGTTATTATTTTGTTGCTAACAAAATAATAAAAAATATAAATTTTAATTATCCGCCAAAATAAATGTTGGCCAGAAAAACAATTTAATATGGGGAGATGTTGTAATGTTCCTACCTAACAAAACAATAAAAATAAAAAATTTAATTATCCGCAAAAAAAATGTGGTTCAGAAAAAAAAAACACAATATGGGGGAGATGTTGTAATGTTCCTACCTAACAAAATAATAAACAATAAAAAAATTGAATTATCCGCAAAAAAATGTTGCCTTGCACATGGTTTTAAAACCATGTGCAAGGCCTCCTAAACAACCCATGGTTTTATTGTACATGGTTTAGGAGGGCCTTGCAAATGGTTTTAAAACCATGTGCAAGGCCTTCTAAACAACCCATGGTTTTATTGTACATGATTTAGGAGGGCCTTGCAAATGTGTTATCACCAACCTTGTAGTTGCCTGTGTGAGGTGGATCCAGGATGGATGGTAGAGGGGCAAGCAACTAAGGAGGTGGAACCAAGATTGCCTAGACTCCCAAATGAATGGTTGTCACGCCAATCAAGGCAGTCTTCACTTTATGTTATCCAAGTCCAAGACAACAACGGGGGAGACCCGGATCTATTCCCGACATGAGAGATCAGACCTAGACACCAGAACAGATCAAATGTGGCTTTAAGGTACGTAAGGAGTAAGGTAAATGGAAACCCTAGCTCTAGGGTTTAGGTACTAGCAACTGATGAAGATGACCACTGTCTTGGGAAATGTAACTGTGACAGGGTGAGCAAAGATAGAGTTGGGACTGTCTAGTACCAAGGAGATAGACTTAGTGAAAGACATGAAAGTATCAGGTAACCTGAGTTATCAAGGAATGGTCAACTTTCGGGGGAAAGAGGTCAAGAAGGGCTAGTGCTATGCTTGGAGATTAGTGCCTGTTCAGCCTTGGGTAATGGAGTCAGTATCAGCACAATGTTTCAGTGAACCCACTTGGGATATGTCCTGATCTATGGACCCAGAAAAGGATTTGGCCTGGAAGACTCAGGTTACAGGAGAATCGACAAAAGGAGGGCTAGCGCTAGGGTTTGGAGAGGCAGATCTGCAGATCTAGAGCCACCAGGAGACCATCAACTCAGCGTTGGGGTGGAAATGAGATCAGGATGGCCCGATCTACAAACCCAAATAAGAAAATTTCAGGAAAAATCAGATCTGGAAAAGTCAAAATCTGATGAGGGGGCTAGGAGGCTGAAAGTTAGATTTTCAGATCTAGGGCAACTTGGCAGGAACTAGCTCAGCGTTGGGGGTGTTCTGGAATGAGGAAAATCTGATCTACACACCCTTGTAATTATTTTTCGGAAAAAGTCAATTCTGGAAAAAGTCAAATTTTCAGTGGGGCGCTGGGGTTTGAGCAGTCAAAAAGTCAGATCTAGGGAAAACTAGTCAGAATAAGGGCAGCGTTGAGGATGATTCAGTGAGGGGGAGGCCTGAGCTACAAAACTTAGAAATGGTTTGCTCAAAGATCAAGCAGTTCCCCGATTAAATATTTTTTGGATTTTTTATTATTTAGGAGTTTTTTCAGAAAATTGAAGGAAAGAAGGTACAATGGATTGAGATCTGAAAGAGAAGAGACTTACCTGTTAGATCTTACCTGGAAATGCTTGTAGATGCCTTGTTGATGATGATCCCCGCCATCCCGTTCAATTTTGGAAGATATGAGTGAGTTCAAGGACCAACGTTGTGCTCCAAGTGACCAATGTGCCCTCTCTCTTGCACAAGCAAATGTCAACAATATCAGATTTGCTGTATCATGAAAGAAAAGCAAGATCTACAGAAAAGTAACAAGATGCAATCATAGATCACAATGAAACTAATGAAAACCCCCTGTCACAGACGAAACCAGTCCAAGCGAGTTGAGGCCCCCCTGCAAAAACGCCCAAGATGAAGTCGCCCTCCTGTAGACAAGACAAAGATCCTCAAAAAAGAGTATAGATCTCACAAAATATTCCGAATGCTAGGAAGCAAAAGATTTTCCAATCATCACCGAAGAACACCAGATGCAAAGCAGATCCAGAAAATATCCACAAAAAAAATCTTTCTATTAATCAGATCCAAGAGCCAAAGACCGCTTACAAATGAGAAGCTCTCTCCTTTAAATAGAAATGAGAGAACCAAAATCCTAACCACTTTCAAAACGAGTGGCTAAGATTAAAAGATAAAATATTCTAATCAATGGTTGAGATGAGCTCAACATACAATATATGGATCAATATAACCATAAAGTACCAAAGTGGAATAAATCACCCATAAAAAGGGTACCCAACTCAACAAGAAATAAATGAAGCACATGGTGGGTCCATGGAGTGTTAACTAACTCCCTCTGGGTGCCCCATGGCACAATAAAATAATATAATATTTTAATTCTTCGACTTTGTGCCTCCTTGAGGAAATCGTGAGCCTCCCAAAAGCTCCAGAAAATAATATAAAAATGCCCCAAAAAATAGGTGTGGGCCCAATCAGGTGTTGCAATTGCTGGAGAAGGTGCGGAGGACATCACTCTCATCATGATGACTCATCCCATGTCATTTCCTTGCCTCAGTAGCCCAAATTGATTTCTTCAATAGCCATTTAATCATTTATTAATCTGCCTCGGGAAATGTGAACCTGCCAAAACAGCCTCTTAGGGTGCCTGCGTTGTCAAACTGAGCCCACCAGGCTCTCTGGGATGGGGGTACTATGGTACCAAAAAGTGGTTGCACCTCCTATGCCCATACAACGCCCTAGGAGATCCAAATAAAACATCTCCCTGCTCAGACACATCATCGTGTGAAGCAAAACTGCATCAGAAAGGTAAAATGAGCCTGATCATCTCTGTAAGTGCCTGAAACTGAAGATAGGCTATCTCATTAGACTCAGAGAGTCCAAATCCATCTAGGGTGTATACTCATACCCCTCTGAGGTCTCTACCTGATCATCAACCATATCCAATAGACAATATAACCATCTGTAAATGTTCAGATACCAATAATATAACTCAGACTATCATCCATCTGCTGCAAGGGCTATAAGGCTAAGACATGCTCTACAACTCATTTGAGCAACAATCACAACAAGTAGTAGTCATTTCACTGGCGGTGCATCAACCAAATATATATATAGGGATTTATTTATTATTACTTAGACTAGACTTTCAGGACTATACTCACTTCATAGTTGTAGTCAATTTGCTAGTGAAGGGTGAAGGATAAAATTGACAAGGCTAGGGCAAAGGATGACTTCCTACTTAACATCATGACACTTTGGATATGGAAGGGGAAAACTCACTATAACCAATGCCGGACAAACAACAACACAGGGAATGGCAGTGCCTCACAAATGGTTGAGTTGTTTAGAGAGTGCTTGTTCAACTTAGGCATCATGTCTACATCAAGTTTGATCCAGTTTCATTAGGATCATCAATTTTATTTCCATGGCCTTTTTGGCCTATATGTCCTTTTGGGGACTTCACTAGTGCTAAAAAGCACAGCTAATTGCAGCTTTCATCCAGGACATTTTCAAATTTACAAGGTCAGCAATATTTGGATATAGCATATATTTAACCCTTGCCTTTTTGGACCTTTTTCTTATACCCTTCGAGGGGTATTTTAGCGTTTCATTGCTCTTGCCCTTTTTCACATATGTTAAGAAACACAGTTTTTAGCATTTTCATTTTCCATGGGCGCATATAAAACATTTTCCAATACAAGTAGTACACGAGCTTTTAGTTTTAGCCAATAACATCTCAAGTGACTAGGGGGAGTTCTGCACAGTGCCAAACATTGGGACAACCGGCCAGAATGATTTAGGCATACAATCCAACTCACCAAAGGCAAGTTCTGTCACCAACTAATAGCAGAGACACAAAATAAACAGGGAAGTTTGTCCAACAAAGGTTATGGCGGGGAAAGGTCTTCCATGCCACAAGTCAAGTAGTAAGTCGGGTTAGAAATAAAACTGGAAGGTAATGGATATGTGGAGACAATGAATGATGAAGCCAACACTAGCAAGCCAAAACAATGGCGGGAATGACTACCTCTATTCTCCCTAAGGAGGGTAAAACCCATGAGTATAGATCAAGAACTTCAAAGTCAGAGTAGGGACTTCAATACATAATACAAATACATCCAAGTCCATATAATTATGACCGCCAGATCATGACACTACATGTTAATACATGTCATAAAAATGAGTATAAGAGCAATGATAACCATAACACAATATAATAAAAGCTGAGTCATAATCATGCATATAATCCATTTGAAACATCATCTGTCCAATGAGAAAGCACTGATATAAACTGGGCATCAATAACTGCTCTGTAATGACTAAATGGCTACATCGGTCCTCAAATTTGAGTGTCCTGAGACTCAGTCTTGACATGGGAGAGTACAATAGTCCACCAATAAAATAATGATCTGTCACAACTGCTCATCTCAGCATCTCATATGTAAGAGATCTGGCTGAAAAATGTACTGTATCTGAAAAATAGAATATGGTAGCCCGACTACTATATATGTGATAACAAAATGGTTTTAAGATCATCTGCAAGTCCTCTTAAACAACCCATGGTTTTAGGAGGGCCTTGCACATGGTTTTAAAACCATGTATGGGGGAGATGTTGTAATGTTCGTTCCTAACAAAATTAAAAATAATAATAAACATTATATGTCGTCTATAAATAATATTAAATATTAATAATAAAAATATTATATGTCAAAAAGATGTGTCTTTTGGTTTGAATCAAATCAATGGCTATATATAGGACACACCAAAGCTGAGAGATCCTTGAGTGCAATAACTAAGAAGAGGTTTGCACCTTGAGAGATATGATCCCTCTCGGCGCTTGATAGAGCCTAGGATTTGGATCTATGCTGGTTTAATGCAAAACCCTCCAAAAACATATTCTTCTATATGAAAGCCTACTTGTTTGAAAGCTTTGAACCTCCCAGTTCAAACTCAAACAAAAATATATTCTTTTTACAGAACTCTTCCAGCAACTTGGTTGTAGACATGCAAGTATGTGGCATCGGCTATTGGCATACTTTTCCATTAGAGTAGGTACCAGTATTTCGACCCATGCCATGATCACAATGCAGTTACCTTCATCTCCAAAATTCTTTCAACTGTCCTGCATCATTTTTCGGGCAAATCCTCAACCTGTCTTGGTTGCTATATCCTATTGCTACATTATCATTTTGATTCATGTGCTCATTTCCCATGTCATCGTAGAGACCAACAATATTCAAAATAGGAGAGATATCTAACTTTTTTGGTAGCTCCAAAAGATCAATGTTGTTACCCAATTTTCAGTAGATTTGCAAGAGGAAAAGTGGGCTCCAGGGTAAAGAGGACACTCTGAGTGGGTTCCGGGGCCACTGATTGGCCTGATGGACTTCTGAACACATGTGATGAATAATTGAATTGTTTAAGTCTTTGCCTGCTCACTGGAAATCCACTTAAGTGCAACTGAGTGGATAACATCGCCCAAGTGAGGTAGCGCGCCCCTCTTCCCTGCACAATCAAACTACTGAAAGTTGTTAAATTTTCTTAAGATTTGATTAGATTGTCTAGGATCTTTATCTGAAATAATAGCAAGTACAACAAAATGCATAAGATATAAAAGATACACAAGACACAGATTTTCATCGGGGAAACCATAAAGGAGAAAACCCCGCAAATTTCTTCAGGATAGTAAGATGATCAAAAGCAGTAATAAGAAATGTTCAGCAGCTATCTTTCTCTCCTCTTCTGACTGTCTCTCTCTCTCATGCGCCTTAGAGAGTGTGTGAGGGGTGTATAAATGAGGGAGAGCGCCTCCCTATTTATACCCTTTTAAGTCACTGACCAAATATAAGACTAGAGCCTACATGTCATCTCACGTGGGGCCCACTTCTCTTAGAGAGACCATAATTACATATTACATGATGTTACACTGGGGACTATTGCCCCGACTTACAACGGAGGTTGTACCTCAAGGTCTAGACACAATTTAGACATCCTGTAAAGGGGTAACACACATCCCCAATGGGGGTACAACAACATACAATGATAATATACATCAGAATATCTTCCGAAGTTACAAATACATCAACACTCCCTCTTAACTAGGAAGGTATTCTCTCTCTACACAGTCATCAACACATTTGGTCAGGTCTTCATTGCATCGTCATCATCATGGAGTCATAGAGTCTTCATCATAGATGTTGCCATCATCTTCTTATAATTTGATCATCATCCCATATTATCTGTCATCAGAAGTTTCTACAGTGCCAACCCTTTTTCATGCTGGATGTAGGCCTAGCCTCCATGTAGGTCTTCATCATCTCTACGAGCAAGCCATTAAGTAGGTACATCCCATGACTTATTATATGCCTCTTGAAAAACCTGCAGGATCTCTCAAGACTGATTATATGCCACTGCAAAACCTGAAGGAGCATCCTAGGGTTGATTACATGCCTTGCAACACCTGTGTACCCTACTATTACCTCATCATCTTCAGATCATCTTGTCGTCACACAGAGCACAACCCAGATACACATAACACAACACTTACATCCACCGACATGGGAGGACAAACCTACCATCATCCGGGAAAGGCTCAACATTTACATCAACGACCATGGGAGGACCAACCTACCACCATTTTGGAAAAGCTCAAGCACTTACATTAATGACCATGGGAGGATCTAGCCTGCCACCATGTCAGAAAGGCTCCAACACTTACATCAACGACCATGGGAGGACCTATCCTGCCACCATGTCGGAAAGGCTCCAACACTTACATCAACGACCATGTGAGGACCTCGCCTGCCACCATGTCGGAAAGGCTCATGTGTATCTGTGTCTTCCAGACTCGTCACTTCCCCTTGGAAGGAACCTTGATTTGAAGAACACCAAGCTTCTCTTTGAAGTACTCAAACTTCACTCTAGCTAATGGCTTGGTCAATACATCGGCAATCTGCTCGTCCGTCGCAACATACTGGAGCTCCACTGCTCCTCTCTGCACCATATCCCTGATATAGTGATACTTGATCTTGATATGCTTCGACTTGTCATGGAACACCACAACTCTGGTTGTCGCAATATATACAAGTAGCATCCAACTGGAGATCAAACAAATCAGACAGTAGCTTCCTTAGCCATATTGCCTCCCAACTAGCCGAACAAGCTGCGGCATACTCTGCTTCGGCTGTACTCAGTTCCACGCAGGACTGCTTCCTGCTAAACCAAGAGATCACTCCTGATCCCATACTGAAGCAACACCCCGAAGTGCTCTCCCTATCAATGGCACTGCCTACCCAATCCGAATCCACATAACCTTCCAGGTTAATCTTCTGATTCGCATCATACTTGAGCCCATAATCAACGGTCTCCTTCAGGTACCTCAGAATATGCTTTGCAGCAAATAGGTGGACATGTCTCGGATTTGCCAGGAACTGGCTCAATGTGTTCATAGTAAAGCAAATATCTAGTCTCGTATTCGCTAGGTACATTAAGGATCCAATCATCTGATGATACATCGTGGCATCAACCGACTCTGATGAAGCATCACTCAATAGCTTCAGTTTCGATGCCATAGGTGTGGCCATGGCCTTGCAGTCCATCATCCTGAACCTCTTCAAGATCTCCACTGCATACTTCCCTTGTCCAAGGGAGATTCCATTCGCAATCTTCCACACCTCCATGCCTAGAAAATAGTGCATCATACCCAAGTCCTTCATCTCGAACCCGACAACAAGCTTCCTCTTTGTGTAAGCAATCAACCCATCCTCACCTGTCACAAATAGGTCATCTACATACAGTAGAAGTATCACTGGGTTCCCTTCCTCAACCTTGTAGTAAAGGTTGGAATCTATTTTACTCTTGGTAACACCCAAACTAGTCAGGAAGCTGTCAATCTTGCCATACCATGTCAAACCTGAGGATCTTCTGCAGTCACTCCCTCTGAAGCGGAGCATCATTCTCCCTCTGCCTTTCGTACTCTATGTATTGAAACATTTTGTAATGGAGTGACAAGTAGCTTCCTCTGCTACTAATATTCTATGTATCCATCTAGGGTCACTGGATACCAAGATCCTCTATCTTGAACTTTGTTGAGAATTTATTCTCGCACCCATCTGTGAGCTTGTCATTCTCTATAGGCTTTCATCTTCAATCTTGTAGCAAAGGTTAAGATCTTCATCACTCTAGGTGATCTTCAAGCTCCTTATGTAACTGCATGTTCTATCTCATGGGTGCCTTCTGAGCTTGTACAAGGCCTTCTTTAATTTGCACACATGAGTCTGCCTATCATGTGTCTCAACTCCTAGTGGATGCTCTACGTATACTTCCTCCTTGACTAAATCATTCAAGAATGTTATCTTGATGTCAGTTGATGTATTTCCCATCTCATACCTGTACTTGTGGATATAATGGAAGTGTACCTCGTCACTGGTTCAAATGTCTCTTTGTAGTCTGTTCCTTCTTTCTGTGAGAAGCCTCATGCTACGAATCTTGCCTTGTATCCCACGATGTTTCCATCTACTGCATGCTGGATCTTGTAGATCCATATGGAAGACACTACGGACTTCCCTTCAGGTCTTGACATCGCATCCTAGACATCATTCTTCTTGAACTTGTACTCTTTGATCATAGTCTCCTTCCCTTTCTTCTTGGCTACTTCTTCATAGTTGGAAGGATCTGCATCAATGATGTCGCTCAACAGTGTCACATAACTAGAGTGTGTCTGAGGCCTCTTGCTTTCTTTGGAAGTCTCGTCATACTATTCTTCATCTTGGATTTTTCCTTGTGCCCAATGTGGTCTTCATCTCTCGAGGTGGATCTATCGTTCTCTTTCTATTCTTTTGAAGCTCTTTCTTTCGCTATTGGTGTCTTTGACCCGGGAAGCTTCAGGTTCCTCTTCTTAATTGTCGTTACTTGTTCTTTGGAATGATCTACAAGTCAAGTTTAGTTGCATGATTAGAAACATATCATAACTTCCAAAACATTTTAATAGTGACAAATATATGTCACATAGCCATGCGACTATTTTAGCCAATGCTACAACATTAATCCATATCATGTATACATACAGTAACTTCTAGATGCATTCTACCCCAATGTTATTAAGTGTAAATTTTCCTTTAATATTCAACTAGGGCTAAACAGTGCATGCAAAATATCAACTGATAACCACACATGAATATCTTTTACAGTATTCAGCGGAATATAAAACTGAGAAATAAATCACAACATCACATCACAATATTGACACTATTATTTTGGGTATGGAAACCCTCAGAAAAACCCAAGATGGGAAAACCGGTGTAGCAGTTAGATATAGATTTTATTATGAGAAAATATGGAACTTTTACAATCACTGCAAATTCACCCAAACCTGGCGAATGCAGTACCCGACAGAATCACTGGGCAAATCCTAGCTAAACCTCAACACCCTCCTGTGTGAGTGTACGACCCAGCTGTACGAAGCTCGGTGATCTTGCTGCTCGCTCCTTCGTCTTCTCAGCTAAATCCTCTGTCTGACTTTCTCTCCCTGTTTGTATCCTGTCTCTGTCGGAATACAAGTGTGTCCTCTCCACCAATTGATCTCTCTTTTATAACTTTAGGTAAAGCGAAAACCCTAATTTCACTTTCACTTTAACGAGTGGTAAAGCAAAAACCCTAATTTCACTTTCACTCTAACCCTCTTTTTTCCCAAGGTGTCTGCCAAATTTCTTGCTCCTATGATAAATCCTACATTTGTCAAATAGGTAGATCGATCCAAACCTTCCTTAAAGAGCATATAATCGGTACCTCCCATAAATGTCTCTCTAAATCCACCATTGTTGAGCACTCACAACACCAAACATGTCTAATATGTTTTGATAGAAGCAAAATATTAGCAACAACCTTGCATTACTCAACTTGTCTCATAAGAGAAGTTCTTAAATTCAAAAAAACATCCCATCAATTTCAATCGGGACGATGGATATAAGCTAAGCCAATAAATCGATCATCCACTTAATGTCACAGCCAAGCCATACACTAATTTGGTTTATGAGACTTTATGAGACCCCCCTCTGCACAACCCTCTGGATTTGAACTTATGACCTCCTAAGAAGAAGCACATGTCCTTAACCGCTATACCCACTTAAGCTTTATGGTTAACTTTATAAAGAGATTCAAAACGATATAAAATTTAAGATTAAATGATTTATTTTAATAATAAATATAAAAAATAAATTGTAAAATAAATTTTAAATTTTAATATTAAACGAAATAACTACATTTTTTTATCAATAAAAAAATCACTTTATGATTTGTTGTCAGCAGTTCAGCTTTATGTTTTAATGTCAACAGTTCAATTGCATGGTCGAGGATTGAAAAGAGACAATCCGTCGATTTGAATGGTTGTTTCTTGCCATTGAAGGCCCATTGTTTTAAGTTAGATGTTTTAAATTTAGGGTCTTCTTTCCGACAATTCAATATTTTTTCGGCTGCAAACCCTCTGAACTAGAACATGGGCTTTCTGTATCAGCATTTAATCATTGTGCAAGGAAGCAGAAAATAAAAGATTGGTGTTAGTGCTTTTGCGTGAGTGTCGTAAAAACCAAGTATATGAAGGCTACTGCGGTTGTCTGTAGAAACCAAGCATACGAGAATAAACAACGCTTTTTTTTGGATAGTCAATATTCTGTATACTACATTGATTGGGTCAAAATATACTAGCACAACCTCAAGTAAAGTGGCCGGTGAATGCCGATAAGCACAACCAACCACTTAGTTTTGTGAAGATAGTTGGTTGTTAAACAAACGCTTAAGTATATAATTTTATATCCATCATTAATACTTGATTGTTAGTTAGAAATTTAGAATTAATATAAGCACAAAACAAATACTATTTAAACAAAAACAAATTGTTACCCCTTTTTTTAACCACCCTTTAATTAAAGCTTATTTAAATTTTAATCAAGATGCATTTAAGCATAACAAGATACGACGACCATGAAATGAATCCCTGTTGTACACTTGTTACACTTAGGTTAATCTTGTTGATTTGCTCAAGCAAGTCCAAAATCTGAGATAATATCTAAATGTTTATCCACATAAATAAGCAATTTCTTTTTTATTCAAAATACAATATGCAATTTAAATTTTGAACTTTTATTTGTATGAATTTTGGATTTTTAGGTAAATATGGTTTGGAAGAAGCAATCTAATCTTTGGAAAATCTCGCCATGGTTGTTAGAGTCTTATGACAACCGTGCAAAAACAATATTACATTTTTTTGCGCTGTAATTGCTAGTATATTTTAGTACGAGAAACCATTTTTTTAGTGTAGGAATTCAAAAATTTGAAACTTAAAATGATATAGGTAGCCATTCATAACTCTTTGACCATTGTTAGGCTCGAGTGATGATTAACATGTTCCAAGTATGGCTACCATTATCCAAGTCGACAGCCAAAGCCATCGATTCATGAGACGCTTCACGAGGTTGTTCACCTCAGCTGTTGCTACCAATGTTCCACTCAAGTGGGAAAAGTGTCGAGTATGGTTTCCATTGATGTCAAAGGAGTTCATTAATGACAAAGGAAATGGCATGACATGTATGATGATGTGACATGTGTGATGAGGTTGCAAAGTTATATGATGATGTTCTAGTGTTCCCATGATGTTGAGTATGGTTGCCATTGATGTCGAAGGAGTTCCTTAATGACAAAGGAAATGACATGACATGTATGATGATTTGACATGTGTGACGAGGTTGCAAAGTCATATGATGGTGTTCTAGTCCTCTCATTAAGTCATTGTTACAATTTGCAACCATTCTGTAAAAGTATGGCAACTTGTTGAAACTCTTGCTGAAACTCTGAAAATTTGACTAAGTATTAATTCTTCTTAATCTGTCTAAGGGGCCTATGTAAAATACATGTCATCTTCTGTATTTGGTGAATTAAATGAATATGAGGATATAGACATATATATTGTTGTCTTGTGCATCTAACCATATGATTTTTTTCAAGACAACCTCTGAAGGTGAAGTTATTAGTCTGCCAAATGTGCTTTCTGGGATAATTTGCACTGTTTCAGTTCTGGTAAATCTGCCTAAGTGGCCTCAGTAAAATGCCCGCCATATTTTGTAGGATACTGATTAAAATTGTATGAGACCATCAGGTTTTAGCTTGTTGATGCATACATTTGACCATGGTATCAGTTCCCCTAAAACGTGCTTGAACAAAAAGTTACAAGTCTGCCAAAATGAGGTTTCATATTGTTTTGGGAAATTTGTTGAAAATTGACTAAGTATTGAAAAATCGCTCTATGTTTCCCTAGTAAAATGCCTGCCATATTTTGTAGGAAATTGATAAAAATAATATGATACCATCAGGATGCAGCTTGTTGATGTGTTCATCTAACCATGGTCTTATTTCTTCTAAAAGGTTCTTGAAGACAAAGTTATAGGTCTGCCAAAACAAGGTTTTAGGCTTTTTTGCATGAGTTCATGAAAATGCATGTTTCCATAATGAATATATGCATTGATGAAAAGGTTTTAATGAAGGGACACAATGATGAAAATAAACAATGGTTCAAAGACATGATGAAATAAGTATTTAAACAAGAAGTTAGAAGTGGAAGAAAGATTTCTCAGCAATACAGATCAATGTAATAACAAGAGAGGACACATACCAATGAAGTGAAGAATAATCAGTAACAAAATTGAAGAAAAAAATCAAATTAGGGAGGTAGGGTGGTGCTAGGGAAGGTTGCAAGCCTGCAAGGGGGTTGTAGTCTCCTTCTAGTAGTGGTTGGAAAATAGGGTGTTGTAGCATTATTGTCTGTTGGAGCAGGCTGTAACTAGGGTGTTGTAGCATCCTTTAGTTGTAGCTGAAAAACCTGGAGATTAGTGTCTCTAGCAAGTTGTAGCTTGCAAAAACAATTGTAAATATAATTTTGCAGTTATAGAAAGTGTTTGTGGTTTTTCCAATTGGGATTCCACGATAAATGTTGTGTTCTTTGTATCTTGTTAATTATGTATTTTAATGAATAAGTTAAAAGTGGTTTTAAATTGTTAAAAGTTATCAATACGGATTCACCCCCGTTCTTAGTATTGTTCAATAATCCAACAATTGGTATTAGAGCGAGATACTTCACTATAGTCTAAACCATTGGAAGGAAGATCATATTAAAAACCACTATGGATCATCAAGAAGGGTTAGCTGCTAACTGTTGCCGCTTTTCACACACCTGGGTCACGTGGCAGAAATCTTCAAGCCACTCGGTGTGTCCTTGGGGGCAAGTCTCGAGTCAAGGCTGTCACCTTGTTCTTGACTCCTCTGTTTAGGCTCAACTCCTCACGGAGCCAAGGGGGGTAGACCCTATTAAGTTACTAAGGAGAATTACTTAGTGTTGTGATGTTTAAACTGACTGAGTTATTTAGGAGTTTATAATTTAACTATAGATAATCACAGATGGCAAGATGTAAAAGATGAACACACGAAAGCACAATACTGAGACACAATATATATATAAAGCAAGAAGTTAACCAGTGCCTTAGAATGGAGTCAAAAATAGAATCAATATGCTTGCATGTGCTTGGAGTGAATGTTTTGCGATTGCCTCTTGGTATGTTTTAAGTTAAATGTGAAGTATGAGTTGATTAAATTAGGCAAAGGGGGGACTTCAGATATACCCGAGCGTACTTGGAGTATGTCCAAAACTAAACCTTCACGGCTACCCGCAAGGAATATGTGGGTTGAAATGGAGTCTCTGGGGCTATTGTTCGTAACGCACCCGTTAGGGTGTGACAGAGATCGGCACCCCGAGGTCACTTTTCAGTAAGTTCCCGCTTCCTTTGTGTATTTTGCCACCGTAAAGGTTTGATCTAGGTGTTGGATTTTCACCTGATGGTTTGTCAGTTGGGGAGAGTGAGTCCTAATTATACTAGTCACCCAAGTGCTTTTCATACAGCTTGATTGATCGGACGAACCGCAGCCAAGTGCAGAGCATACACACTGGAGTCTTGTCAATTTTAATAAGTTTTAAACTGAGTGTTCTTGTTTAAAAGGAAAACCCTCTAGGAACCTCTTTTGATCCAAGTGGATCTCAATCGGGGAATCGAGGAGGGGTTAATTTTAAAATTGTTGATAAATAAAAGATGAAAAATAAAACAAATACACAATTCTGGTTTTCTAATTAGTCCTACCACGAATCTCTTTCCCCTTTCGGGTCAATCGGGAAATCGTGGGGTAAGTATTATGATTACTTTGAAATGTAAAATATGGAGTATGATATTAATAATGAACTAAAGTATACTACCTTGCAGATTAGATCAATTCTAGTTTAAAAAAGAAATAAGCAGAAAGCGACGAAAATGACACCGACGCAAATCACCCCAGGGGGGATGGGGAATGGGCTCGAAAGAGCCTATTCCAAAAATGATTTTATTTATTAATGGTTACAGTATCAGAGAACTGATATATCAGAAACTTTTTTGTCCTTGTACAGGCTGAAACCAAGATTTTACAACTTTGGAAAAATTTTGAGTTTTTGGTAAAAAGGGAGACCCCTGGGGGGATTTGAATGCTTCTGAGGCCACTTCGGACAGCAGCTTCCTTTCTTTTCTGTCAGACCTGCTAAAAGACAGCGAGCATGTTAGAATAACAAATGCCCAAAAGCAATTTAAGAGTACCTTTGGATCAGCCTACCTTATCTCAAACAAATTGAAGTTAAAACTAGCTAAACAGGCGAAAAAGGAACCAAGGAAAGCAAGGGATCTTGGCTTGCTGTTTGTGCAGCCAATTAAATATGCACTGATATTGCAGAATATTGAAATTTATAATAGCAAATGAAACTACCTTAACAGCAAGCTACAAATTTTCACTAAAATTGCTTGCGACAATATGGTAATTTTAGCTAGATCTCTTGAAATTGAACTTTATGTGCAAAACAAAACTAAGATCTAGACTTTGGAAGGGATCTTACTAATTAGATCTATGTGTATTTTTTTTAATGAGATAGATCAGAGTAATAAGAAACCTTTAAAGTAACCAGTTTGAGGAAAATTTGAGATTTTTTAAAGGAGAGAAAGGGGAAGAAAGGTGCTTGTTGTTGAAGCAGATCTGCAGAGGAAACTTGTTAGTGGAATGCAGAGGGGCAATGTCTTCACAAAACTTTTGGATGTGTAGTGGAGTCAAACTAGATCCACAGCTCGTCCAATCCTTGCTACCTGAAAGCTAAACAAACAATCCTGCACGAAACCTCATGAGATCTAGATATATATATGAAAAAGAAACAAGAATTACATGCAAATAAACTTATTAAACATGTATAATCAAGATCCTCTAACATATATTCTATGAGATATAAGAAAAACAAGTAACCTTACTTGCCCAACTATACTCCTATTGATTCAGCTGAATCGTTCAAGCCAGACAGGGTTCAGATGCAGAAATTGAGAGAAAAGCCGGCAACATCAATAGCCGTAAGACAATGCTTAATCCACACATATGAGAGCATTACACCATTTGGCCTCCAAAGCTTCTTTATTTCAAGAATCGAAAGATTACAACAGTATTACAATGGCAAGCCCTTCAGTCCAGCTCTAACTAGCTTGAAAGAGGGAGCCTCAAGTAGGATATATACAAATTGCAGGCCATCCAGCCCAGGGGGGGCGCAATTCGTCATGGAATCAAGTGAAATCAACTGATGAAGAGTTCATCAATGCAGAACTGAAGCTGAAATGAGCCTACTTGTCAACCGGGGGCTTGATTGAGTTGACACATCAACCCATACACTGACACCTCAATCCACAGAGCATCCAGGAGAGTCCACACGTGTGGAGGAGAGAGAGAGGGCGCAATTCCCCATGAAGACAGCTATAGATCAACTCTGGATCTGATTTGATCCCCTCCTTCAGTCAAGGATTTGTCAGATCCAGTCAATCTGCTTTAGATTTGACTGATTTCAATCAAATCGGCTGAGAATCCACTGATTTATTGATTTTGGATTTGCTCCATTATTCATCAATTTATTAATTAAAATAATCAATAATTGATTTTTGGGGCTTTCTGCCTGAGTGATGGAAGATCACTCAAAACTTAGGAAATAGTGGGTCCATGGGTTTACATGGTGCTCTTAGCTTGAAAATGAGCACCTACATGACTGAAACCGATTATTTGGCCCACTTTTATTACAAAATCAATTTTTCCAATTAAACTATTAAAAAATAGCCTAAGTTTTGGAAAAATTAAAATTTAATAAAAAACACTGAAAAAACTAAAAAATTGAAAAATCGAAAAACACCTAGGGGGACTTAGACATGTTCATATGACTCAAAAATGATGTCTAGCATGCTTATACATTGACACATAGACTCTAATAACCTCAATAGGCCTAAATGCCAAGCCGACCACCCCAACTTTGGAGGTATGGAGTGAAAAACTCAGAAATTATCAATCGTTTATTCAACAACTAATAATAACCAAGGGAAAAAACACCCTGGGCTGATCGGATTGACAAATGAAGTCTAAGAGACCGAGTCTTTTATAGACACTATCATGCTAGAACATTTATTACAATTCCCCCACGGGGTATGAACATGTGATATGATACAACAAGCACTTCCCAGAAGTACTCCAAAGGTCTTTTTGAAGTCCGAACAAGTTAACCTTGTCCGGTTCACCAGGCTCACTTGATAAAAAAGCACTAAGTACAACTTTTAGGTGGTAACACTAACAGACCTTCATTATTTACAGGAAATAATTATGCATTTTGGAGTGTAAGAATGGATGCAAAACTTGGAGTTCTGTTGAAAAATGGTATAAAATACCAAATAACCTACCTACGGATAGAGATGAACTAGATTAATATGAATCCAATTCAAAAGCTTTGAATGCAATTTTGAAAGGATTAGTAGATTTAGTGTTTGTTAAAGTCATGCAATGTAAGACAACCAAACATGCTTGGGAAAAATTAAAAATTTCTTATGAAGGGGATTCCAAAGTCAAAAAATCCAAACTTCAAACATACAAAGGGTAGTTCGAAAGTCTAAAGATGAAAGAATAATAAGATGAAAGAATAATAAAATATTGCAGAATATCTTCTAAGAGTAGATAAAATTGTCAATGCTATTAAAGGCCCGGGAGGAGAAATAAAGGAGAAAGAGGTAGTTGAAAAAGTACTAAGAACCCTACCAATAAGATATAACCCAAAGTATCTACTGTAGAAGATCGAGATGATCTTGAACTTTTGATAGTGGATGAGCTACACAAAGTGTCCTTACAAGAAGATAGTGGCGATGAAGAACCTTGCAGCCATAAGAAAGATCAAAAGAGTAAAACTATATACAAGAAGAAATTTAAAAAGAAGAACTTCTATTCCATGGAAGACAATGAAGATGAAGAAATATGTGAAGATGAAGAAATTCTATTCATGGGAATAGAAACTCAAACTTTAGATGATGAATTAGATGTAGAAGGAGAGGTGGACCTAGAGGCTGAACTCATAAGTGCTCTTGAGGAAATTGTAAAATGTAGAAGAAAGAATAAATCTTTGAAAGAACAATTGTCAAAATACAAAGAAGAGCAGCAATCAAAATAAGTGGAAGTCAATACCCTACAAGAAGAGCTGCACAATTCAAGATAACAAACGATGGTTAACATGAAAGAGGTTGAGAGATTAAAACAAGAAGTTGATAACTTCAAGGGAGAAGTAAAGAGGCTAAAAGATCAGCAGAAAATTAATGAAAAGTTTAGAGTTATGCTGCTGCAATTATGGATCCAATTGGAAAGAATGAATAGCAGAAATATGCTCCCTCCTCTCATAATAAAGATAGAACTAATATGATGCCTAGAAATCCAATGACAAGCAGGTATAAGCAGATATTTATCGGTCATTGCTACTATTGTAATAATTTTGGACATATGGATAGAGAATGTAAGCTGATAAGTCCTACATAAAAAAAAGGCTATAATAGAGGTTCATAAATAGAGGAAGGGATGGAAGAAGAAGGAAGCTGTGAAGCAGAAAGATCAAAGATTCCCCAAATATAAAAGAACATTCTATGGATATTGTCATTGTTGTCACAAGTTTGGTCACAAGGATGCTGATTGAAGAATCAAGAGAAAAGATCAAGGTTTGAAAAGACAAAGAAATAGAATATCTATGAGCAGGGTACCTCATGGAAAGATGTGGAGAAGAAAGTTACATTACAAAGATTAAGAGGAAACAAAGATTCCAAGCATCAATGAAGTTTCCAAAGATGATAGTGTTGTAGATAAGAATGACATCCATTATGATGAAAAGCAAGATGAAGATGTAAAAGAATACACCTATGGAGATAATGAAGAAGAATATAATTTGATGATGGTGGAACTAAAAAAGAATATCTTTTTAAAATCTCTCATGACCTAGAAGAGAACCCTGAAATTGACATTAGAAAGGATCATATACCCAGGGGGAGTTTCAGTACAAGAATGAAACTATTGTTTAATGAACAAGCCTTACTATCAGCGGTGGAACCTAAGAACTTTGCAGAAGTCAACAATGATGATGATTGGATCAAGGACATGAATGAAGAGTTGGATCAAATTGAGAAGAATCGAACTTGGGAACTTTTCCCAAGACCTAAAAGCAAGAATATTATAGGGACAAAATGGGTCTTCAAAAACAAGTTCAATGAAGATGGTCAAGTGATAAGAAACAAAGCAATACTAGTGTGTAAGGGATATGCTCAAGTGGAAGGTATTGACCTTGAAGAAACCTTTGCCCTTGTAGCAAGACTTGAAGCAATCAAAATGTTTTTGGCATATTCATGTTATAGAAACTTCAAAGCATATCAAATGGATGTCAAGTATGCATTTTTGAATGGGAAGCTAGAAGAGGAAGTCTATATTGAACAACCTGAAGGTTTCCTTTTGTCAGAAAATGATGACTATGTTTGCAAACTGAAGAAGGCACTCTATGGTCTCAAAGAGACCCCAAGGGCATGTTTTCAGGACTAGATAGCTACTTGAAGCAACAAGGATATAAAAGAGGGATCACTGATAGTAATCTCTACATAAAGTTTGAAGAAAAGAATATGATCGCTGTTATTATTTATGTGGATGATATTATATCTGGAATCGATCTACAAATGCTAAGTGAAATTTTTTTCTCTGAAATGAAGAAAGAGTTTGAAATGTCAATGTTGGGTGAATTAACATTCTTCTTGGGATTACAAGTTTCTATATCAGACAAAGGGATCTTAATCACTCAAACCAAGTACATTAATGACATGCTTAAGAAGTTTAAGTTTGAAGATTATAAGCCTGTTATTACACCCATGGTCACTGGTTGTAAGTTAAGTAAGGATGATGAGTTGCTGGAAGTAGATCATACCATGTATAGATCTATGATAGGAAGCCTACTATATGTGACAACTACGAGACTAGATGTGATGCAAATTGTAGGATTGGCTGCTAGATTCCAATGAGCTACCAAAGAAACACATGTGACAACAGTGAAAAGAATTCTCAGATATTTGAAAGGTACTATAGAGTATGGTTTATGGAACCCAAGAGATCAAGAATTCACTTTAAAAGCATTCATTGATGTAGATTGGGTAGGAAGTGATGATGATCGAAAGTATACCAGTGGAGCAACATTCTACTTGGGAAACTGTTTAGTATCATGAATAAGCAAGAAACAATCCTCAATTGCACTATCTACAACAAAAGCTAAATACATTGTTGTTGCATCATGTTGCACTCAAGTCATTTCGATTAAACATACATTGGAAGACTTACTTGTAAAGTATGAACATCCAATAGTGACAAATTGTGACAATAACAGTGCCATACACATATAAAAAACCCTGTTATGCACTCCAATACAAAGAACATCCCTATAAAATATCATTTTTTGAGGGATCAAGTATCACAGAAGGTGGTGAAACTAGAATATGTTGATACAAGGGAACATATAGCTAATATCTTCACTAAGCCACTACCCAAAGAAGCATTTGAACATCTTAGACAAAAGTTGGGAGTAATCTCCCTACAATAGATATAGAAAAAAAAGAAAAAAGAATAAAAGGCACTATGTCAGGGGGAGGCATGTTGATAGGGGGAGATGTCAAAATGAGACCTTTGTCATTAATGTCAAAGGGGGAGAAAAATGAAGAGTTGTTTCCATCAATGCCAAAGGGGGAGAATGTTGAGTATGGTTGCCATTGATGTCAAAGGAGTTCATTAATGGAAAAGGAAATGACAGGACATGTATGATGATGTGACATGTGTGATGAGGTTGCGAAGTCATATGATGATGTTTTAGTGCTCCCATGATGATGAGTATGGTTGCCATTGATGTCAAAGGAGTTCATTATTGACAAAGAAAATGACATGACATGTGTGATGATGTGACATGCATGATGAGGCTGCAAAGTCATATGATGGTGTTCTAGTCCTCTCATGAAGTCATTGTTACAATTTGACACCATTCTGTAAAAGTATGGCAACTCGCTGAAACTCTGAAAATTTGACTAAGTATAAATTCTTCTTAATCTGCTTAAAGGGCCTCTGTAAAATACATGCCATCTTCTATATTTGATGAATTAAATGATTAGGAGGATAAAGATATCTGGATTGTTGTCTTGTGCATCTAACCATATTATTAGTTTGTCAAAATACAGTCTCTAAAGGTGAAGTTATTAGTCTGCCAAAAGTGCTTTCTGGCATGATTTGCAATGTTTCAGTTCTGGTAAATCTTCCTAAGTGGCCTTAGTAAAATGTCCACCATATTTTGTAGGATATCGATAAAAAATATATGAAACCATAAGGTTTTAGCTTGTTGATGTGTGCATTTGACCATGGTCTCAGTTCCCCTAAAATGTGCTTGAAGAAAAAGTTACAGGCTTGCCAAAATGAGGTTTCAGATTGTTTTGGGAAATTTGATTAAGTATTGAAAAATCGGTCTAAGTTGCCCTAGTAAAATGTCTTCCATATTTTGTAGGAAACTGATAAAAGTAATATGAGACCATTAGGATGTAGTTGTTGATGTGTGCATCTGTCCATGGTCTTATTTCTCCTAAAAACTGCTTGAAGACAAAGTTATAGGTCTGCCAAAATAGGGTTTCAAGCTGTTTTGCACCAGTTCATGAAAATGCACGTTTCCATAATGAAGGTATGCATTAATGAAAATGTTTTAATGAAGGGACACAATGATGAAAGACACAATGGTTCAAAGACATGATGAAGGAAGTATTTAAACAAGAAGTTCAAGGTGGAAGAAAGATGTCTCAACAATCTAGATCAATGTAACAACAAGAGAAGACCTCTACCAATGAAGTGAAGAATAATGAGTAACAGAATTGAAGAAAAATATCAAATTAGGGAGGTAAGGTGGTGCTAGGGCAGGCTGCAAGCCTGCAAGGGGGCTGTAGCTTTCTTCCAGTAGTGGCTGAAAAACAGGGTGTTGTAGCATCCTTGTCTGTTAGAGCAGGCTGTAACCAGGGTGTTTTAGCTATTGTTCAATGTCTATTTTTGTCATTTGACAACAGGATTATACCTGAATTTTACCATTTTTTAATGTGAAACCCTCCAAAAAATATTCTCCTATATGAAAACCTACTTGTTTGAAAGCTTTGAACCTCCCAGTTCAATCTCAAACAAAAATATATTCTATGTACAAAACTCTTCCAGCAACTTGGTTGTAGACATGCAAGTATGTGGCATTAGCTATTGGCAGAATTTTCCATTAGAGTAGGTACTAGTCTTTCGACCCATGCCATGATCACAATGCAGTTACCTTCATCTCCAAAATTCTTTCAATTGTCCTGCATCATTTTATGGGTAGATCCTCAACCCAACTTGGTTGCTATATCCTATTGCTACATTATCATTTTGATTCATGTGCTCATTTCCCATGTGATCGTAGAGACCAACAATATTCAAAATAGGAGAGATATCTAACTTTTTTGATAACTCCAAAAGATCAACGTTGTTAGCCAGTTTTCAGTAGATTTGCAAGAGGAAAAGTGGGTTCTGGAGCCATTGATTGGCCTGATGGACTTCTGAACACATGTGATGAATAATTGAATTGTTCAAGTTTTTGCCTGCTCACTGGAAATCCACCTAAGCGCAACTTAGTGGATAACATCGCCCAAGTGAGGTAGCGCACCCCTCTTCCCCGCACAGTCAAACTACTGATAGTGAGATTTGCTACGCATGAAAAGACACTGGAGATGCAAGTAAATCGTAGTACATATCAAAGATTAAAGATATTATTGAAAAACCCCTTGATTATGAAAACGTCTTCAAGAGAAACGAGTTGGGAGATCCACAAAAATGCCTCAAGTGAAAACGCTCTCCTGCATGCAAAATACTATCTTCCAAAAATTATTTCAAATGCTAAGCTAGATAAACTTTCCAATCATAGACAAGAACATCCCACAAAGAAGATCCAAGGATTTATGCAAAAATCTCTTTTTTTAGATATACAGAGCCAAGAGTACAAAATTTTCCCATGGGATACAATAGGGGGATCACAACTCTTAAATAGATCGAGAATGTGTCCACATAATAATAAACTTCTATCAAATGGTTGAGATTAAAACATCATCAACGGTGGAGATATTTTTTTCTTGTTCTACATACATGGATCGAGATGAACAAGTTAAGAGGGGAGCACTTTTTCCCCAAGACGCCTCTGTAAGGTGAAATACATCATGATGTAAAGATATAACAAGATAATGCATGGGGGGGTCACCTTAGGGTCTCGATTCACCCTAGGCTCCAATACAACATCATAATATAAGATATATCAATGAAATACATCCAATGACTAAGGTGAGGGGCGCCCCATGGGGGACGTCCTCCCTAGGTGAGTCAAAGAAATAATCAAGAACATCAAACTGGGTGAAACTGGTGTAGATATGCTCGGAGAGCCATAATAAATCATCTGGAAGCATTCCCTTGCCATTTCCTTGACAACACAAGCCAAATCGATTTCCTCAGTGATTTTCCTAGTTCATTTTTTAGTGGTGCATCCTTTGAAAATAATAAAAATCATTGTAACTTCCTTCAGGCTGAGAAATGGGGAAATTTGACTACATAGAAGTGTCTGGAGACATGGTAGAATGGCATTGGTGACTGCTCATACCCCCTGGAGTGCTATGGCGCCCTAGGAGAACCATATTGATTTGCAATTTGTAATAAAAATTGTGATCTGACTAATAATAAAGTGATAATAATCATTGATCATGAAAACTGAGGCCAAACTTTGAAAATCGAAATTGCAGTATTGGTCCTGGGCATGTTTGGAGTAAATATAACCACTGGTGATTTTTGTAGTCATTGCATTGTGAACTGTGTTTGATTTGGTCAATTGGGTTGAACAAGTCAAAGTACCCAAACTGAAGGTGAGACACTGAACTGAATTGATCCTGCATGCAAACAAGGTAAGAACTGCTCCAAGATGTATATTAAAACACAACTTAAATTATGCTAATTAGAATCATGGTACAATAATAATAATAATAATAGTAAAATATACCTATGCTTTTGAACAATCTTTGAATCTTCTGTAAGTCCCTTGTATATGCCATACTTAAAGTTTAATCAATTTGCTAATGCTGGGTGAAGGTCGAAAACAAGGCTAAGGAAAAAAGGGAAATGACTTCTAGTTGACTTTGATTGTGCGTTCTCTCCAAATAATAACAAATACACACAACCATAGTGACATATGCATGACAAATAACAATAGGGGATGGTAGTGTCTCAGAAATGGATAAAGTACTTGGGCTTGTTTCTTTTAAGCTCTAGCAAGTATCCATTTAAAAAATTTAACAATTTGCAGCATTTAAATTTAACACAAGATAATAGCCAGCCTACAAAGGCAGGTGCCCTAGAAAGCCTTTTGGGCTCTAGAAAATGACTAAGGACTAGCCCTGCTGCCAAAGAGTGTCCATAGCCCCGACGGGTTTGCCTCAGCCTGTTGTCCTATGAAGACAAATGATCCTTGCATCATACAATGGATGAGTGCTCATCTTTTGGTCATTGACTAGTTTTATAACAATTAGATATAGGCATCCGTGCTTAAAGGCTACTACTAATCGTAGCTTCCCTTTTGCATCATTTAGATATAACATTTATTGCGTTCCGATGCTTTAGTGTCTAAAGAGACTATTGGTTGGAGCACTTGTTTTGAAGGCTGAAGGAAAATTATCCAGTGAACTTGGCCACATTGACCAAGCCACATACTTCATTGCCAGAGACACGGAAAAACATGGAGTCTATCATGCACATGGGTCAAAGTGGGGAAAATGATCTTCAATCTTATAGGTCTCAATCATGAATCATGGGATGAATAAATAATGGTTGAGATTGGATGGATGAGGACAAGTGACACATGGAACCATCATAGCAATAAAGTTTAAAAGTTGTGTAAAGCATCGCATAAGCAATGGTCTTCAACATCAGACTCTAATAATTCTCAACAAAATTTAATCATTAGTAGCACATATCATATAAGCATAGGTCACCATAGTCACCATAGCATAACAAGTTAATGGTGTTAGTATGCATTAGAGAGCAACATCCTACCAAGAAGCAATATACCTAATCTCACCACATGCATGTCTCTACCTGATATGCCCATCTGTGAATTGTGTACTGTCTCTGCTACTTTGCTTGAATGAACTATGTCATAACCAAAGTCATCTCAATGGACAAGGAGATCTCAGTCAAGGCAAGGAAATACTTTGCATCTGCTACTGAATAAACGCTCTGAGTGGCTCATGCTGTAATAATGATCCATGTTGTATCCCATAAATATATTTGGCTTGGAAGAAAAAAAGAAAATCTGCATGCTGCATCATAGTAGCCCAACTACAATGTATATGTGATAACATTTCCCTCACACGTGTGAGCCATCCCATTTTTCCTTTACATGTGTGGCCCTTCTCCTCCCCTCATCATTTGATTTTATCCTTCCTCACCTATTTGGACTCTCTCCTAGTTGTTTGGAATTTTCTTAGAGGAAGTTGTGTCCTCCTTTGACCCGCATGTGCCAACTGTCTAAATAAAAATCTCCTTTCCTAACCCAAATCGACCCATTCAGATTGGGGATATTGTTCTTCTTTAGGATAAAAGGAAAGAGAAGTCGGGAAAGCACAGAAAGTTTGATAGCCTATGGATGGGTCCATACATTATATATGACGTGGCCGACACAAATTCATTTCTCCTTAATACTATGGAAGGAGAAAAGTTGTTCTTACCAGTGAATGGGAAACAATTGAAATTGTTCTTCAACAATGACATTTAATGCCCATTAGGGCATTCTAAGGGCTTTCCTAAACGCTCTTCTTTTTTCCTTTCAGTTTTTCCTTTTGTACTATAGTTTTGTACTATACCTTTTGTATCATAGTTAAATTTCTGTATATTATGTATGTACCATAGTTTTTACATTATTTTATGTATACTAACATTGTTGCAACCTATGTATTTCATTTTGGCATTGAATTATACATATTTTGGGTACTGCTGCACTTTAATTTCGTGCAGGAACCAGAGATTTTGGGCCTCATGCACATTCTCAATCAAACAAGTGCAAGTCCCACAATTGGAGCCAAATGCTATCCACTAAGTTGCACTTAGGGGATTTCCAGCGGGCCGCTAGAGTATTGAACATGTCAATTGTTCATTGTCAGTGCTCAGAAGTTCTGTTGTTACATCAAGACTAGTTGTGGTCCCTTTTTTTTAATAAAATGCATGTTCATACCCCTTGGGGGCGTTGTAATAAATGCTCTAACACGACAAACTTTTTGTAAAGGACTTGGCTCCTTGGGACTTGGCGATCAATCTGATCATTCCAAGGTGTTTTTTCCCTTGTCAATTACGCAATGCTGAATAAGCGATGTATAATTTTCGAGTTTTTCACTGCTTTTCCAAAGCTGGAATGGTCGTCTTGGTGGTTAGGCCTTAGGAGGTTATTAAAGTTCATGTGTCGATGTATATAAGTGTGTTAGGCATCGGTATTGAGTCGTATGGACATGTACTAGCCCCCCCTAGAGTTTCGTCAGATTCCGAGAAAAATATATATATATATATTTTTTGGTTTGTTGTCTCCTTGTAATCTGTTTTTAAAGCTATTTTTAATGGTTTAATTGAAAAAATTCAAAATGTAACAAACGTATGATCCGGAGTCAGTTTTTGGCGTGTATGGGCTCGTTTTCAAGCTCAGAGCACCACCTTAACCCTAGGACCCACTTTTCCCATGCTCCGGGTGACTATATCGTCCCGTATGGCGTTATTTCGCTAAAGATGCTACAAAACATCAAAAAAATGCTAAATTTTGACGAAATGCACCAAAGCCAAAAGTTTGAAGAAGTAAAAAAATCAAAATTTTTAGGTGTGGAGGTGACATGGCATGTGGGCCATATTGGTTAGCGCCCCTTCTCCAACATGATGACATTTAAAACTTTGGGTAAAAATGGAGGTAGCGAATGATTTAAGCTTGGACGCTAATCTCTTCTTCAAACTCGTGCGTGAGTATGGAGTGGGCCCCTCGTGGATGGTGGACGTCATCCCTTTGGCGTGAGGATGATGTGGAGTGGATTGGCAACTCTCTTCCTAAATCAAAGGGTGATAGATTGGTATGCTTGGCTTGGTGGATTGCAAATCTTGTATGTGGCGACTTGATGGAGGTTAGGTAGGAGCTTGAGTGGGTGCACATCTCTCTTGGAGAGGTGACGCTTCCCCATTCAAATCTATGTTGAGATCTCACTACATCAATTCTCAATCAAACACTCCACTTCATCTCCAGTTAACTCATATCTACTTCAGTTGGTTGGTGCAGTTGTGGGGGTTTGTAAGGTCTATTTAAGCAAGTTCTTTTGCCAGACAAAAGCAAGGGACCTCTGCTCATATGATTGTAATTGTTTATCTTTGTTATGAATAAAGTTGAGTCTTTGGAGGACAATCTGCTAGTGTAATACTCTTTCACGGTGAATGATTGTTCTGTGACCGAGGAGATATCTGTTTAGCACTTTTTTGTGGTTCATGCAATTTCAAATATCTAGCTTAGAAGTTTGTATTCCAATCCGTAGAATAGGCATTTGAATTTCAAATTGCTTATTTATGTGTAATCATATAAGATTCGAAAGTTATATGTTGTAGTTGGTAATACTTGTATGCTTTTGGTTTTATGTGACTTACCATACTAGTTCTGATTTTTGCATGAAGGTTTCTTGTGTAGCTTTGCAGATCACCGAAGGTGGAGTAATACTGGAGCTCGGTTGCATCTCGTCTTCTTCATCGCTTCATTTTGGATCTAACTTGCTTACCCTGCAGGCACTTTCCTCCTCAACCTTGTTCAAAGTTTGAAGCTTGAGCTCTTCTTCTTACTTGATGAAAAAACACTCAACCTCAATCTCTTTCCTTTCATTTTTTTAGCAAGTTAAAATTTGATCATTAAAAGATTTATTATCCTTCCTTTTACTTGCTTCTATTTAGATCTAAGAAAGGGCTGAAATTTTGTATCTCAAAGCTTAGATCTAGTTTCCATTCGCTTTAGCAGTTCAAGGTTAAACTTTGCAATCGTTAAAAGTTGTAAATTATTAGTGTATTGTTGCATCTAACCCACTAATTTGACATATTAAGCTTGCTGGTTTTAGCAGGCCCAACAAAAAAGAGAGGGAGTTGTTGCCGAATTTTTGTGCTTTAAGCCTTCCGGAGCACCTGAGATCTAACCCACTTCCTCCTTCTTCGTTCCCCTTCTTTCTTGAGAAATTTGTAAGCCGTTTTGACCAGTTTTTGAGGGTCAAAAGGAATTTCTTTCTCTAAAAAATAGTATTGTAATAAGTCATAAATAAAAAGCAAGTGGGATTATAGCTCCCACAACCCTTTTTCCCCCATTTGGGGGAAACCTGTATCTGCCCATTTATTGGCTTTATACCTGCACAGTATTCAAGTAGTTTCATTTTTTCCTTATATTTTTGTTTGTCTTTTGCAAGTAAAATAGATCAATCATAGTTCTTTAAAGTTTCATCTTTTCTTTCTCGCAAAATTGAATACTTACCCAGCCTCGCTTTCTCGAATACGGCATCCAGGCTGAAAAGAGATTCTTAGTTGTAGTAATTAGAAAAACTTGTCTTTTTTGCATGTTTACTTTATTTTTCTTTTACTATCTTGCAACACCAGCACACAATCCGTCCTTGAAGGGATGTATAGATTAGTACATTCGTTACTCACTAAATTGGAACAAACATTTGCCTCTACCCCTCGCGGCTTAGTCTGAGACTTGGGGATATCAAAAGCGGTATTATGCATTCATTAATCCCTCATGTCTAATTAATCAATTCACATTAATAAAATTTACAACCCTCAAAACATTATCGAAATCCGGCGTAACGATCCTAAGAAATAGTGGGAAAATTCTTTAGGGAAAGCGGGAACAACTAGAAAGCGACCATGGGTCCCATAAGGCTACATCCTTATTGGTGTAGTGTTGAACATCCCCCACGATTCCATCTAACCCACATTTTCCCGTGCGGAGCCACTCTTCTCAGAATCCGGACATATTCCCAGACCTCACGGTATATTGGGAATCCCCTTTTCCCCTTAACTCACTCATTATATCCACGTTTAACTTAAAACGAATTAAGAGACATTTGCAAAACACTTTACGTTTCAGCAGCATTGCACCATTTTATTTGACTCCATTGTCATTGATCTCCATTTGCAACAACACTCTGCAATTTGCTTCATATCAGTTCTTTAAGGTTTCTTGATTTTTTATATGTTGATGTTGTCTCTTATATGCTGTTGAAATAATTCTCATCTTTGCAAATAGTCTTGATTCAGTAATTTAATTCTAAACAACTCCTAACAACGACTTCATCCATAACTAATAAACTTCAAGATCCTTAGAAACTCTTTCGTAGGGACTACCCCCCCTTGGCTTTGTTAAGAGTGGCATAAACGGAGGAGTCAGGATCAGGTGATAGCACCTGACTCGAGACTTGCCCCCAACGACAAATCGAGCAACTTGAATATTTCTGCTGTGTTCCCCCCTAGGTGTGTGTAAGGCGACAACAGGTTGAATTTGAGACCTTAGGCTCACATAGAATGTTTGGTGGTTGATTCCCATTCCCCCATGGTGGTGGATTCTCACCTATGCAATATTAGATTTCTTTGACCAATTTTTTAGGGATGAAGTGGATGCAAAATTTTTCATGTTATTCTATGTATGCGGTGTACCATTGAATGTTCTTCACTTACCCTTCAATGGTGCCCTAAAGGATAGAGGAGCCCTGTGTATGACAAAGCTAGAACTATGAGACTTGACTAGTAAAGAGCCAAAATCCCTAATGCTATGGGATAATTTACAATTGATTGGACCAAATATGGGGTATCTATTTTATCTGATGGTCAAACAATTGTTAAAGGTAGGCCATTTGTAAATATTCTTGGTGCATTTGCTAGTGGTGTGGTCTTCCTTTCAACTTATGACTACTCAGATTGTTACAAGACTGGTATTCAATTGCAGAACCATTAATTAAAACCATTCAAAAGATTGGACATACACTGTTATTCAAGTCATCACCAATAATGCTACTAATTGTAATGCAACAGGAGCAATCATTGAGGATATGTACCCTCACATATTTGGTCAGGGTGTTTGGTTCACTTATTGAACCTTTTGATGCATGATATTATTAAAATGAAGGAACTTGATTATAAATGGATTGGTGCATTTTTACAAGAGGGAAGAAAATTATACAATTTATTACTAATCGTAGCCTAGCCCATCACATTTTTCACAATCACTCTAGGTTAGAGCTACTTAGGAATCAAAGACTAGATTTGCTAGCTACTATTTCACCTTCAGGTATAAGTAGGTTTGGCTAGTATGGCTTCAAGTGCTTCATGGCAGGGTTGCATCTGCATTTATAATTAACCCCCCAGTTGTGCTTGCACTATTGGAGGGTTAAGATTCAACAAGATTTCATCAGGCCGGTCACATTGTTAGTGATCCAGACATGCACTCTAATCAGGAGGGCTACATGACATGGATATTCATGCATGTTGGGTTTGTAAAGGAAGCAAGTCCAAATGAGACTGCTTATGTGCTTTTCGATTTTGTTTCCTTCTTGGGCATGTTTATTATTATCATTGGTTTTATGTGAAAGTACAGGTTTTATGACAACTCTTCGAGCAAGTGATGAGGATTGGTGGTCAAAGATTGGTGGATGGAAGAGCCTTGAAGAAGAACAGTATTTGACCAGAACAGAACTCCCCAAGGGAGACAGGGCAGTAAGGTTCAGTGTTTGAGATGTGCACCTAAAGCATTAAATAACCCCATGCTTGATAGAGATGGAAAGGTTACTAGAAAAGGTTTGCTTGATGAGCGAAAACCTCATTTAAGGACCTCAAACAGATCTGTGTACAATATTTTTTTCCGACTTATCAAAATGATGTTGGTGATTGCAGCGACTCATTGGCATCTTCAAAATCAGTTAACCAGGCCAATAAGTTAACAGAGGAAAACACGATGCTTGTGCTTGTGACTGATATGACAAAGGAAATGTTGCTTGCTTCACTCCATTTTTTAACTGGACATGGAGACTGTTGATTATTTAAAGAAAGCTTCTGGTGATTTTTTTAAAAAATGTTTCAGCAAAGCACTTTAACACAAGACTGCCAGAAGTAGTAAGCAGTGTTCCTATTCCTTCTTGCAGGAATGGTTTTTCATTTTCAGAAACACTGTGAATAGAATAATGCTGGCCCAAAGAGATTGTAGCAGAAGAATAAATTGGAGGTCAGTAAGTACTGAAAGTCTGAAGAATAGAAAAATAGGCCTCGTTGTGATTACTACCCTTGGAGATGATAAAGCTGGGAACATAATTGGGGAGGTCAATAAGCAACACCAGTTATCTTACTAGAGGACAAGAGATTAATTCACTAGCAGTATCAGAACTTCTTCCGTGTAATGAACTCTTTTAAGCCTTCACAGCATCCTTCAACAAGCTGAAAAATGGGGACATTTGTGGTGACATGTTATACAATCAAGGTAGATGGGAGGGTTCAATCTTTGGAACCTTTTCTGGTTCAACCTGCCGTTCTAAAAATATGCAAATCAGATTACAGATGCATCTCAAGATAAGGGGCTTGGGGGAAAATTCTTTGCTAAAAAAAAGTATCAAAATCGTTTAGATGCCATAGTCGCTTATTTGGAGCCAATTGTTTAGCAAGGGGTAGAGGATAATAAGTCCAGTAAACCTACGTTTTCAAGTAGCTGATCACCTGTGCATGATCTCTCAACTAGGTTGGAGTCTTGTTCAGCCAGAGAAACCAGCAGATGTGAGCAAAAAGGAATCTAAATTTGCAAGTTGGAATTGTCAGTCCTGATTGTAACTTCCCAAACTGAGACTTTGAGCACAGTGAACTGGGAAAATTTCACTTATGATGTTCAAGTAGAGACAACTATAAGGAAATTTCCACATAAGGCCTGTTCAAATATGCAGCTCTTCTCATTGATTGCAGAAGACTAGAATAGAAGTCATGAGGATCTGAGAATTTCGCAAGAACAAAAATAAGAAAAGCTCAGATCAGCTGTTTTATTCAAACAAATTTCCTTTGAAAATGGTTCCTTATTCCTCACATACCTCAACATTTTCCTCTTTCTCCGGAGGTGAGTAAGCTTCACATGAAGAGATAGTTGTTGAGGGGCAAATTTAAAGGAGAAATAAGAAGGGTGCACTTAGAAAGATTAGGAGGATGCATGCACAGGATCAGCTATTAGGGGCGTACTTGATATAACATAACAGTAAGTACTTTAAACATGCATGCAGATCAACAAATGAGAGGGGCACATGCATCACTAGCAAATTAGCAGTTAGATGAGGGCACACTTGTCTTCCAAGTGATAAATGACAGTCCAAGAAGGGGGCACATCTAACTAAACAAGCATTCGATTTCTGTGAAGAGGGGTGCACTTGACCATGCACAAAAGTTAAGTAGATGAGGGGTGCACGCAGAGAGGAGAAGCATGGTTAAAGACTAGTCTTAAACTATCAGAGTGTACAGTTGGTAAACAACAGTTTGAAGTCAACCTTAGACAGAGGTAAATGCACCCTAGTCTATTGAAAGTTGAAACCCTCATGCAAACCAATGCTTATGTGGGCAGTTATAAAACTATAGTTAAGGGTGCATTATCGAAGGACTCAACAGGGTATTGCGAACTCCACCATAAGGCGCACTTCAAATATCCTTGGTGAAGTAAAGGCACACTTTGCATGCATGTTCTATAACTAAGAGGGAGGGCACACTGCACCTAACTCTCAGTCATGCATGCACACTCTCGTTACATGCTTGATCAACCAGTTAAGGAGGGGTGCATTGGGCTTGAAGGCCTATATATCTAGGGGTGAGCAGAGAGACAGGGTTAGACATTCTTTTGGGAGCCCTGTTGGACACAAAGGAGCCCTCTTCTTCTCTTCATCCACCATTCTCTGACCCCTGCCCTCATTTTTTGGTGAGGAGATCATTTGCAACCTGTTTCATGCCAACCATTATGGCGCAAACAGTCTCTTGGTCACGTGTTAATATATACAATATGTTAGATTTATATCATTCAAGCTAGCATTATATTAGGATCTTTAACTGAGAGAATAACAAGCACAACAATCAAACATAAGAGACAATGAACACAAAGTTCTTGGGGAAACTATAAAGGAGAAAACCTCGCAACTTCCTCTGAGATAGAATCAACACCAAAAGCAAAACCCCAAAAACAGTAAGATGATCTCCCGACAGCAGTAGTCTCTCTCTCTCTTGTCCCAACAACTTCTTCTCTCTCAGTTATGCGCTACAACTGAGTGTGAGTGAATGTGTGTTAAATAGAGAGGCTCACTCTCTATTTATACTAATTCCCGACTTGACAATAACTCACTAGGGCCGACTTCTCTAGGAGAGTCTAACAACCCTAGGGCCTCACAACTGTGGGGACTTTAACCCTTGATCAATAGGAGGGTTACCCACAATGACTTTACATGACTTGTTTACATTATTGAATCTCCCGATAGGAACATCAGGGCATGACATGACTCAAATACATTACAAACACTTCCCGAAATAAACATCGGGGTACAATACATAAGATATACAAGTGAATACATTCCGAAGTTACAATTACATCAACACTCCCTCTTAACTAGGAAGGTATTCTCTCGACACAATTTATCAGCACAAGTCTTCTTCTCTGTATCATCTGGATCATCATCGAGTTCTCGTCATCTTCTTCTTCAAGTCATCTTCATCCGGATCTGGATCATCACTCGATCTGGATCATCACCACTGGATTTGGATCATCACTCGATCTGGATCATCACTGCTGGATCATCATCACTGGATCTGGATCATCACTGGATCTGGATCATCATCATTGGTGCTATCTCTTGATTCTTCTTGTCATAGGAAGTTCTACAGAGCCAGCCCTTTTTCATGCTGGTTGTAGGCCTAGCCTCCATGTAGTTCTTCTTCAGCACTTATATTTGACCCTAAGTCAGAATGGCCCGCCTAGCACTTACATTTGACCATGAGAGGAACACATCCAACATCATGTCAGAAAGGCATGTCCAGCACTCACATTTGACCATGGGAGGAACACATCCAAGAACCATGTCAGAAAGGCCCAGCACTTACATTCACCAGCATGATAGGACACACCTACTATCATCTGTGAAAAGGCACTGCACCTACAATCACCAGCATGGTAGGACACACCTACTACCATCTCTGAAAAGGCACAGCACTTACAATCACCAGCATGGTAGGACACACCTACTACCATCTGTGAAAAGGCACAGCACTCACAACCACCAGCATGATAGGACACACCTACTATCATCTGTGGAAAGGCTCAACACTGACAACCACCAGCATGATAGGACACACCTACTATCATCTGTGGAAAGGCACATCACTTACAATCACCAGCATGGTAGGACACACCTACTACCATCTGTGAAAAGGCTCAGCACTTACAATCACCAGCATGATAGGACACACCTACTATCATCTGTGAAAAGGCTCTGCACTTACATCTGATCATGTGGAAGCCAATCCCACAGTCACATCAGAATGGCTCTCAGCCCTAGGCTGAGGATTCCTGGTAATTGACCAGGTGCCTCCATTCTCTCGGAGAATGGCATTCAGCACTTATATCTGATCATGTGGGAACACATCCCTCAATCACATCAGAATGGCTCTCAGCTCTAGGTTGAGTATTCTTGGTAACTGACCAGGTGCCTCCATTCAGAGCATGACATTCAACGCTTATATATGATCATGTGGGAACACATCCCTCAATCACATTAGAATGGCTCAGCACTTACTTCTGACCATGGAAGGAACCAATCCTCTCACCATGTCAGAATGGCTCACGGACTCATCACTTCCCTTTGGAGGGAACCTCGATCTGGAGAACACCAAGCTTCTCCCTGAAGTACTCAAACTTCACTCTGGCCAATGGCTTAGTCAACACATCAGCTATCTGTTCATCCGTCGCAACATACTGGAGCTTCACTGCTCCCCTCTGCACCATATCCCAGATATAGTGATATTTGATCTCGATATGCTTTGACTTGTCATGGAACACCAGGTTCTCAGACAACTTCACACAACTTTGGTTGGCACAATATATACAAGTAGCATCCAACTGGAGATCAAATAAATTAGACAGTAGCTTCCTCAGCCATACTGCCTCACAACTCGTTGAACAAGCTGCGACATACTCTGCTTCAGCTGTACTCAGTGCCACGCAAGACTATTTCCTGCTAAACCAAGAGATCACACCTGATCCCATACTGAAGCAGCACCCTGAAGTGCTCTTCCTATCGATGGCACTGCTTGCCAATCTGAATCAACATAACCTTCCAAGTTAATCTTCTGATTCGCCTCATACTTGAGCCCATAATCAACTGTACCCCTCAGGTACCCCAGAATATGCTTTGCAACAATCAAGTGAACATGTTTCGGATCTGTTAGGAACTGGCTCAAGGTGTTCACAGCAAAGCAAATATCTGGTCTCGTATTTGTCAGGTACATCAAGGACCCAATCATCTGACAATACATTGTAGCATCAACCGCTTTTGATGAAGCATCACTCAATAGCTTCAGGTTCGATGCCATAGGTGTGGTCATGGCCTTGCAATCCATCATCCTGAATCTCTTCAGGATCTCTACCGCATACTTCCCTTGTCCCAGGGAAATTCCATCCGCATTCTGCCACATCTCCATGCCTAGAAAATAGTGCATCATACCCAAGTCCTTCATCTCGAACTCGGCAGCAAGCTTCCTCTTCATATCAGCAATCAACCCATCCATACCTGTTACAAACAGATCATCTACATATAGTAGGAGTATCACTGGGTTACCATCTTCGACCTTGTAGTAAAGGTTGGAATCTGCTTTACTCTTGGTAAAGCCCAAACTGGATAGGAAACTGTCAATTCTGCCGTACCATGCCCTGGGTGCATGTTTCAAACCGTACAGGGATTTCTTCAATTTACACACGAGTCTCCCTGTCATGTGTCTCAAAACCGAGTGGCTACTCCACATACACTTCCTTTTCCACTACATTCAAGAAAGCAGTCTTGATATCCATCTGGTGTATCTTCCATTTCATCACTTAGAGCAAGTACTGATCTGATGGAAGTGTATTTGGCTACAGGTGCAAAAGTTTCTTCATAATCTATTCCTTCTTTTTGGGAGAAGCCACAAGCCACAAATCTTGCTTTATATTTTTCTATGCTGCCATCTGCAGCATGCTTGATCTTGTAGATCCATTTGGAAGTTACAACAGACTTCCCTTCTGGTCTTGGGACAATATCCCAGACATCATTCTTCATGATCAATTGATACTCTTCGATCATAGCATCCTTCCATTCTTCCCTTTCTGCGGCTTCTTCATAGTTGGAAGGTTCTTTATCGATGAAGTCACATAATAAGGTTACATAACTGGAGCAGGACCTGGTTCTTTTCCTTTCTCTGTGATTTTCTTCTGGAGCCCCATATCTTTCTGCACCTTGGATAGCTTCTCGTACCCAAGCAGGTTTCCTCTTGTGAGGATTCTTCTCCTGAGGTGGATCTACAGGTTCTTGAGGTTCTTCTAATTCTCGATCTTCTTCTTGAATTTCTTCATTCATGGTTGTGTCATGAATTCTGGGTACTTCTGTTTCTTCAGGTTCTTCAGCAGGTCTCTTTCTGGATTTTTTGTAAGCCGAGTCTTCGTCAAATGTTACATCCCTGCTGATGTCGATCTTCTTGAATCCTGGGAAGTATACTCTGTAAGCCTTTGAGCTTTCAGAGTAGCCCACAAATATACCCTTCCTTCCTGAAGGATCTAACTTTGTCCTCTTTTCTTTCGGAATATGTATGTACACTAGACAGCCGAATATTCTGATATGGTTGACTTTTGGTTTCTTGCCGGAATAGACTTCTTCAGGTGTCTTGTTCTCGAGTACCCTGTGTGGAGTACGGTTTTGTACATACACTGCAGTTCTGGCAGCTTCTGCCCATAGATGCATGGGAAGATCTTGATCATGACGCATGGCCTTTGCAGCTTCCATGATCGTTCTATTCTTCCTTTCTGCAACCCCATTCTGTTGTGGATTATATGGAGTGGTTAACTCCCTCTTAATCCCCGAATCTTGCATAATTCTTTGAATTCATTTGATGTGAATTCTCTGCCATTATTTGATCGAAAGGTCTTGATCTTGTTTTCTGTGTGGTTCTCGATCAAGCCTTTGAATTCCTTGAACTTGCTAAATACTTCATCTTTGTTCTTTAAGAAGTATATCCATGTCTTCCTAGAAAAATCATCAATAAAAGAAACATAGTATACATACCCGCTTAATGAACTGGATGACATCGGACCGCATACATCGGAGTGAATAATTTCCAAGATTCCTTTTGCCTTGCTCTCGCTACTTGGAAATGTCTTCTTTGTGTTCTTTCCTTTCACACATCCTTTGCAGACACTGTCATGTTTTGTCTGTATTTCTGGAAGACCTTCAACAACTTTGCTTGTAAGTGGTAGTGCTCTGTAGTGCACATGTGCAAGCCTTCTATGCCAAAGTTCATTTGGCTCTACTGATTCATGGACCAAGTCTTGTTCTGGTTGGCCCTTCAATTTGTATAGACTTCCTTCTTGTTCCCCAATCACTACTGCATCATCAATAGTCTTTCCCTTTGGCCACATGAGAACTTGGCCATCTACAAATGCAACCCTCATGCCTTTTGCATCTAATGCAGATATGGAGAGGAGGTTCTTCTTTAGTCCTGGTACAAACAATACATCCTTCATCTTTATAGACTTTCCAGAATCTAGCTTATAGGAGGATTCCCCACTACCTTTTATTGGATACTGGTAGTCATCTCCAAGTTTCACCTTGTGGGTTGATTCATGTTCTGATAGTTTCACAAAGGATTCTTTGAATCCTGTCATATGTTTGGAAGCCCCATTGTCTATAAGCCAATCATTGCTTCCATGTGTGATGTTTCCCGTGAGAGTGAAAATCAAAACATATTCTTCATCACTTGAGGAATCATCACTTTCTTGTCTGATTCTCTTTGTGGAGGGTTCATCATCCTCTGCAGCATGAGCATGATGTCTTCTCTTGTTTCCCTTCTTGTGAGAGACATTTTTGTTTCTAGGACATTTTCTAGCATAGTGTCCTTTCTCGTCACATGTATAACACTTGATTCTAGACAAATCTCTTCTAGTGTTATCTTTCTGGTAGAAGTGATTACCTTTTTTGGTGATGAGAACTTCTTCTGCTTTTCTTGGAGTGTACTGTGAGAGCTTGATCTTCACTTCCCATCTTTTCTTCTGGAGCTACTATCCGAGCTTCTTCTTGTGAGCATTCTTCCCATAGTCTACTGAAATTGACTAGCTTCTTTTTGGCACAGATCCCTTGAATAAAGAAGTCGCATGATCTAGGGAGACCTTTCAAGGTAGTCATCACAATTTCTGCATTCTCTACTTCTTCATCTACCGCTTCCAGCTGTTCCTAGATCTGAGAGACCCTTGTAAAGTAAGACTGGATGGTTTCTGCATTTTGGATCTTTACATTCTTCAATTGGTTTCTTAGAGTCATCTTCTGATTTATGTTCTTTCCTTCAAACAGTTTGGTCAGGGCATCAAACATAGCTTTAGGTGTCTTTAGGGAGGACACCTGTGGTATGAAGTGATCCTTGATTGAATCAACAATAATCCTCTTAGCCATGACCAATTTCTTTTTGTGTAAGGCCTTAGCCTTATCTCCCTCTGGAACTGAAACCTCTTCATTGATGTAAGAGTCCAACTCATTTTCTTCCAGGACTAGGGAGATCCTATACTTCCAGGCTCAGAAGTTATCAGCTCCCTCAAGCTTTTCACCAAGCTTGGTATGATGAGACATCTTAACTGAGAACCTCAAATGGAAATACAAAAGATTTAGATCTTACCAGGTTAAGATGTCGGAACTGGATCTGGAGCTGAGTTTTTGCAGAGCTGGTTCAGGAGTAGATTAGGGTTTGACTTTCCTGGAGTTCTGTCCAACCAAAAACTTTGATCTTGATCTTTAAACTTTGATTTTGAGGAGGAGATCAATCCAGGCCTGGGCTCACTCAAAAATTCCACTTTTGTGGAAAGCCCTAATTTTCGGCAGTAGTGTCGGGTCAAAAACTGAAAATACTCAGAATCAGATTCTGCTTCGACAGAAAGATGCGCCCTAGAGAGGAGAGTCAGTCCGACCCTCTTTTGCTGAAAATCTGTGGAGAGAGATCCAAAAAGTAGGAAGCCCTAGTTTCCGCAGCTGCATAGTGTCTTCTTCTCAGGTTAGCTCTGATACCATGTTAGATTTTTATCATTCAAGCTAACATTATATTAGGATTTTTAACTGAGAGAATAACAAGCACAACAATCAAACATAAGAGACAATGAACACAAAGTTTTTCCTCGGGGAAACCATAAAGGAGAAAACCCCGCAACTTCCTTTGAGATAGAATCAGCACCAAAAGCAAAACCCCAAAAACAGTAAGATGATCTCTTGACAGCAGTAGTCTCTCTCTCTCTTGTCCCATCAACTTCTTCTCTCTCAGTTATGCGCTACAACTAAGTGTGAGTGAATGTGTGTTAAATAGAGAGGCTCACTCTCTATTTATACTAATTCCCGACTTGACAATAACTCATTAGGGTCGACTTCTCTAGGAGAGTCTAACAACTCTAGGGCCTCACAACTGCGGGGACTTTAACCCTTGATCAATAGGAGGGTTACCCACAATGACTTTACATGACTTGTTTACATCATTGAATCTCTTGATAGGAACATTGGGGCATGACATGACTCAAATACATTACAGACACTTCCCGGAATAAACATCGAGGTACAATACATAAGATATACAAATGAATACATTCCGAAGTTACAATTACATCAACACAATATGCTTTGTTCTAGTTCTTTTCTCATTGGATGTTCATGTTTAACTTTTGGTAAATGTTCGGTGGTTCCTCCTTGCTTTTGTTTTGATTGCATTCTAATCACTCAAAACACAATTTCTTCACTCATTTTTTCAAGTTTCACAGTTAAAAGTCTTTTAAATTAGTGTTCTTAGCTTTCACATTTGACATTTAAACTTACCCTCCCTCTTTAACTGTTTTAGGACAGTCAAAAGGGGAGATATAGCATGCTGTTTTCTCTTGTTTCTTACGCAGATTTACATACTAGATTGCAGCATGTGGCCTCTAGTGACAGCCCTCCTTAGATTGGAAAGCACCGGTCTGAAATGAAGAGGCACCTAGCTGTGACAGGACTAGGAGGCCTACAAACATTAGGCTGATTTGTTGGTGCAAATCCCTGTGATAACAATTTAATAGACATGAATTTCAGAAGGTGGAGGACACCATTCTTGATGGTCAGTTTTGGACATAGGTTAGGTATGTACTGCAGTTCACCAAGCCCATTTATAGTATGATTCGATTTTTAAATACAGAACAACTAGTGATTGGAGAGGTGTATGAGTAGATAAACAACATGCTAGGCCAAATCTAAGACATTGTTGAGTCGAGAGATGTGATCTTGATATTCATAAACATGTGGTCAAAGGTGGGATAATGTGGATGTTCCACTCCATGCCTTAGAACTTAGCATATGTCCTAACACCCAAATATAATTCTTCATCTTGGTTGGCCCAACCAACTCCTGGGGGTGGGGTTAGGAGAGGAGATAAGATAAGATAATGGTCTCATTTACGTTTTTACAGGCATAAGACATTTCCAGATGTAATATGAAAACCTGTGTAGTCTGTTTGTATTCAACGTGTTCTAGACTACATAGCCGAGCCAATCATCAGGAGAAGGCAATTCTCATTGAGCTATGAGGCAGCGTTGACCTATAAATGTTTCAATAACTGACCAGTAACACATAGGTCAGCTTGGAATAAAACTGATCGATATGTTATCCGTTATTTATGGTTAGTCTATTATTCTTTAGGGTATGAATCATAGGTTTCGAATAATTGCTCGGAACTAACCCATCATCTCTGTTAAAATTCTGTTTGTTTCTCTATCGCCACTACTTCACAGATGTGTCTTCTAATTTGATGTTCCTCCATTGAGATCACCTTTGCATTTTCTACACACACCTAATGGTTGGTTTTTTGAGAATGCTCAACCATCGTCGATTTTTTGGCACTGTTATATGTGATGTCTTCCTACTGTTCTTTTAGCTTAACCTTTATCGATGTAATATCCCAAATACTGATATTCTCTAATGTTCTATGATAGTGCTGACTCGCACACTCGATCTCATACAAATTTGCAAAATAACTGTGCATGCAAACTCACCATGCAAAAATGCCCTAAAATATAGCTGAATTAGGGTTACGGTTTTGCAGAGAGAAATTAACATTCTGGCTGATAATGACTCCAGAGATAGCTGCATGCATAAGGATTTGGATGGGTGGTCTAATAATGCTCTTTTCCTCTAGTGTTACTGCCCCGCGGTATCGTAAAAACCCTCCAGACTGAAGGTGACGTTTTTGTAGGAGGAGAGGTCCGTTCGAGCTGAAACTTTCTGATCATGTCCGTCTGCTGATGCCGGAGAGATGGCCTGGCACATCCGGAGGTTTGGCCGCCTCTAAGTGCCCTAGCGAATTGATTAGCATTTCTGCTACTCATGCCCCCAACTGATCTGTTTGGCTGATAGTTGCTCCAGGGGAGCAAACTGATGACTGATAATCACTGCATACCGTAGGATAGGCTTGCTGAGAAAGAGGAAGTTGACATGCGGAGGAAAGACTGGGTTTTGTGGTCCCAGCGAGTCCTTCTGTGTTTTCCCTGCTACTTCCGGCTGCAAACGTGGATCTGCTAATAACCCTTTGGAATGTGCTGGATCTCCGAATACTGTAGTATATGATGGATGCAATGGATAAACCTGGATGATCTATCCCAATAAGAGGCTAGGCCAGATATCTCACTGCCGAACCCTTGCTAGCTGAAGACACCCTCTCCAACCCCAACTGCCGCAGCTGCATGCTGTGCTGCTACTCGAAACTCCAAAATCAATCAACAATAACAATAGATGTTTCCTTTAGTCCCATAACCCTTCTTAAATAGATCTTCATATGCTTTTAGGGTTTGCATGTCACTTTTAGTGTTTATACTTCACTTTTGCATGCATGCAATTCTAATTTGATGTTGACTTTAACACTGACTAAAATAAGGCATGCATGTTCCGCATGCTTTATGATATGAACTCTTATGGCATTCTTACTACAATGATGACTTAATAATACTGAATTGATGTACCTTTTTGCTCCTAGTGCTATTAGTCCTCAGTTATTCCCTTTTTATAAAAACGGAACATTACAGTCCTCCCTCGCCAAAGATTGCTTGTCCTCAAGCAATGCCAACGCAAATCCACAATCAATCAACTGAACCAACTGAATCCGGGGATGATCCCAGGGTCCCAAATTATCCTAGGAGATCTGTAGCACCCTCTGCTCAAAACACTGCACTGTACGGTACCATAACCAGAGACCTCTTGAAAGCATCCTCTAGCAATCACTAAACTGTCAGTCACTGTAATCCCAGGGTCCCAAATCAATCTGAGAATTGTAGAGGTCAAAATGCATCCACTGCTACCTTGCGTAGTATCGACACAAGGAGCATCATGTAGACTCCCAAGTAACGCCATCAGTAAACACTGTATCCATCCCTCATAAGGTCTTCCACCTGGATCCGAATGCAAACTTGTGCATATTTCATCCCAAATATCTGAAGGCTCTTGTGGGATTATACCCTTGGCTAGGAATGTCTTCCCAAGAATCGCCCACTCAATAGGACACCAACTCTTAATCTCTCTCCAATCCAACCCTTGAAAAGTACCTTGTCCATAAGCACCATTACAAGGAATAATCCTACCAAGTTGACATTCTGCCCTTCTGATTTCAACTGGAATGCTCATATACTGCTGGTCAATTTCTCGATCCTGGCCAACCTGTAAAAACCATCCGCCATTATGCAAATGTGGACTCAAGCTACTGCAAGCCCTGTCTATGTACTCCATAAGAGGACTGCTTTGAAATGCAATAGTATGTTTCTCCTGCTGCCCCATCAAGGAATCTAATTGTTGTTCAATACTAGAAATCTTGACCGCTGACTCGGTACATACAACTCGAAGAACTGTAAGCTCAACATCTTGTTGTACTATGGTGTCTCGGAGTATCTTGGTCCACTCTTTCATTGCTAGAATGCTTTCTTTAACACGTTCGATCTTCTTTCGGTGACTATCATTTGGAAGCTCTATCTCATGCATGTATAAACTCTCCCTAACCTCCATGTGTGACTGCTCACTGTCTCGACTGCTGTGCTCATTGCCTTGCACCTCATGTACTTCGCCTGTCATAACTGTCTGGACTCCTGCTATAGGTGATGAAGAGTGTACCAACTCCAACTCATCACACGGCTTGTCCACAATTTGACTAGCGAATGTGCTTGTGTCGCTAGACTCACAGGATGGCTCTAATGCGATCTCCTCATGCGCATCCTCATCATGTGCTGTTAACTCCAAATGAAGCTCACCAACAACCTGTACTTCATGCTCATCTTTCTTCCCTCCCCCAACTATGCCTTTAAGGAGATCCTCATCCAAATCCTTGGGCTGGCTCCCGAACTTGATGGTGTAATAATCCTGAAAGGACAATGCTACACATACCTCATCACCCATGGCTAGATACTCCTGATATCAAGGCAAGTGTTGAAGTATTGCTAACCTCTGCCAATTTCCAGTCAAGATCCTTCTCATTGACTTCATGTTCTCACAAGCTGGCAAAGAAAAATCTTTGTTCTGACATGCACTTCACCAACATCATTGACATGCATTTGCATGTACACGCATGCATCAACATGCACTTTTATTCAATTGCTATGTACCCACAGCTGGCAAGGATCATGCTCTGATACCACTGTAATATCACAAATACTGATATTCTCTAATGTTCTATGATAGTGCTGACTCACACACTCGATCTCACACAAATTTGCAAAATAACTGTGCATGCAAACTCACCATGCAAAAATACCCTAAAATATAGCTGAATTAGGGTTACGGTTTTGCAGAGAGAAATTAACACTTACCACTAATATTCTGGCTGATAATGACTCCAGAGATAGCTGCATGCATAAGGATCCGGATGGGTGGTCTAATAATGCTCTTTTCCTCTGGTGTTATTGCCTCGCGGTATTGTAAAATCCCTCCAGACTGAACGTGACATTTTTGTAGGAGGAGAGGTCTGTTCGGGCTGAAACTTTCTAATCTTGTCCGTCTGCTGATGCCGGAGAGATGTCCAGGCACATGCGGAGGTTTGGGCGCCTCTAAGTGCCCTAGCGAATTGATTAGCAGTTCTGCTACTCATGCCCCCAACTGATCTGTTTGGTTGATAGCTGCTCCAGGTGAGCAAACTGATGACTGGTAATCATTGCATACTGTAGGATAGGCCTGTTGAGAAAGAGGAAGCTGACATGCAGAGGAAAGACTGGGTTTTGTGGTCCTAGCAAGTCCTTCTGTGTTTTCCCTGCTACTTCCGGCTGCAAACATGGATCTGCTAATAACCTTTCGGAATGTGCTGGATCTCTGAATACTGTAGTATATGATGGATGCAATGGATAAACCTGGATGATCTATCCCAATAAGAGACTAGGGAAGATATCTTATTGCCGAACCCTTGCTAGCTGAAGACACCATCTCCAAACCCCAACTGCCGCGGCTGTACGCTGTGCTGCTGCTCGAAACTCCAAAATCAATCAACAATAACAATAGATTTTTCCTTTAGTTCCATAACCCTTCTTAAATAGATCTTCATATGCTTTTAGGGTTTGCATGTCACTTTTAGGGTTTATGCTTCACTTTTGCATGCATGCAATTCTAATTTGATGTTGACTTTAACACTGACTAAAATAAGGCATGCATGCTCCGCATGCTTTATGATATGAACTCTTATGGCCTTTTTACTACAATGATGACTCGATAATACTGAATTGATGTACCTTTCTGCTCCTAGTGCTATTAGTCCTCAGTTATTCCCTTTTTATAAAAACGGAACATTACAATCGAGCGACCAGCGACCAGTCTCCCCAATGTACACTTCTCCACAAGAATAAAAAATTGAGTAAACACTTTTCTTCATCATCCGATTAATTGGATCTCTGGTTTTATCTAGCATGTTCCTTGAGGAGTTTGGCGGAGAAGAAAGCAGTATTGATTTGCTTCTTTCTCAGAACCTTGGCTATCTTATCAGTTGTCCCTTGTATGTAAGGGAGGATCACTTTTATTTTACTCTCCATTCCTTATCTGGGTTTCTCATTACTGTGTCTTGTGCCTTCCTAAAGGCCTTCTTGATGTCTGTCAATTTGTAACCATTTCTCTGGAGGACCATTGAAAGGCGTGTCAGCTCTTCATCAAGATGCTCACCATCAACAAATCGGACTGCTCTGATGGCAAGGGTTTTCAATATACCAAGCTTTTGTGAAGGGTGATGATGTGAGTGTAATGTCCCTTTCTATACTGCTGGTGTATTTTTAGTGTTTACTTGGTTCTAGGCTTTCGTCAAATACTGTTCCCACATGCTTTGATACCACTGTAATGCCCCGGGTTCAATCTGAGCTAAACGTTTTCTAACTGCCTTGTAAATTGATTCTGAACTTTCGTCAAACAATATGCTAACAAGCTGATATATCACTGTTACACATCCCTTTTGATTGTCGTTATGTTCTAGGCTTAATGCTGATATGTTCTTGGTACAGGACTTTGATCAAACAATTGCGTAGACCCACTGAATTAACCCTTTCTTGCTGCTGGTACATAAATCTCTGATTGTTGGTCTAGTTATTTTGTCACATGCTAGGTGTGTTTTAGTGTTTGCTTGGTGCAGAGATTGTGTGAAACACTTTGTTCACTCTGTTATACTACCACTGTAGGTTCCTTATCAATGAAGTCTGTTTTATAGCAGATTTTTGCTTGTGGTTTGAAGATTGTATTCATATTTCTTATATGATGATTTAAACTCACAAGTTAGGACAAAGACTTTGGGAACAACTATATATGATGCCATAAAAGCACTTATGGTAAATACACAAATAATTGAGCTTTAAAGAGCTGCTACAGCATTCCTTAAAAAATAAAGAGCTCAATATACATGAGTAATTTTCAGACCTGATATAAACTGTGGATGGTAGCCTCTTGTACAGTAAAGAACCTCTTTCTTGTGGAACGATCTGGCTGTAGGTGACTGCATTTACAGCTCCCTCTACCCACTGCAATATCTACTCTTTAGCTGGATCTGACTGTGTAAGTGAGCTGGCAGCCTGCGGGAAAAAGGAAGTGCGCCCAGCTCTTTGTCACTTCTTCATTTGTGTGACCACACTGAGTATTATAACAGCAGATAGTTTACAGCCCTTAGTGCCACAAAAAGGTTTGTGGGATGAGACAATCTTCCTCGATGATTTAGGCAAATGGATAATGAGTGCTGCACCCCCTTAATATCTCCTACCAGAACACTTCCCAAACAGTGAAATGCACCCCCTTTTCACAAGGTGACTGCGCCCTCTTCTCAGCCACAAAGATCAGCAGTAACTCAGCTCTCTTCTTTTATTGAAAGACATAGCTACCCAACAATAATGAAGTTAAACTCCATTTTCCCAGAATCCACACAACAAGAGCACCCTCTTCCAACAATGTTGAGAACCACAGAATCTCTTCAAACTGTGACGCATGCTTGATATTATTTCACGGTAACGAAGCTCAATGGCAAAATTTGAGTGATCTTACCTCCTAAGGTCGACTAGAGTGGACGGTTTCACCACCGAAATTGATATTCTCCCTTAGGGTTTTTGTCCCAAGAGCAACAAACTACAAGAGCTTTCCAAAATCGCTTTTAAATAAAAATTCATGAATGAATGAGAGTGATTTCTTTAATTTTTATCTTCATTTTGACCTTTTTGGGACACTTTTACCTTTTTCCCCTTTTAATTAAGAAAGTGACTTTTTCAATAGTCACTTTACGAATTAATTACTTAACATCACTTTATAAAGTCACTTTTCGCCTGGTGACATTAAATAATTATTTCTTTCCCTTTTTATTATGCTGACACTACTTCGAAAGCCATCTCCCCTTGCAGAGCCAGAGAACATAAAAATGGGGACATGACAGAGAGTCAACATGCAGGTATGATAAGACTATTAATGTCCAACAAATGACCACAAAAGTAGGTCAATGGGATTGTGTGGTACCTTAATTTCAATACAAAGTGGAAGCGTCAAGGTGACTCCTATAAAAAGGCAAGAGGTAAGGCTCTAACCTAAAAATAAAAAAGAGCTAACTCTAAAGATGGAGAGTCGATTCATAAGAGAGATGCACAAAGAGAGATGATATAGAAGAAAAATGGACAAGGGGAGTGGATCAAGGATCTTTGATACAAAAATGGTGAACATGTCATGACTAGAAGCATCTTTCCTAACATCCGAAGCTGAATGAAGCAATCTCGAAACAGTACTATGTTTGAAGGAAGATCTGGAAGAGGAGCTAAAATGGGTAGTGTGCCGTTGCATAGTGTGGGGAACTGACTATTGTGATTTGGATGAAGTCATCCAGTTGTTGGGATGAGGCCGAGATTGGCTATGTCGCTGGTGTTGGGATGAGGCCGAGATTGGCTATGTCGCTGGTGTTGGGATAAAGTGGAAGTGGTCCTCCATGTGGTAACTGATCTGTAGTTAGAAGTAGTGCTGTCCTTTGTCAGTCTCTTGGTGACGTTAGAGGAATGGAGCATTGGAAAGAAGGAAGTGATCTTTTAAGTGGAGACTGGATTCGACTACAAATGTTGTTGGAGGATGAGAAGTGAAGCCGGAGGGTCTCCTGTAAGTATAAGGACAGACATCTTTGACCAAGATATCTGAAGAAATTGGTCAAAGTTTGAAGCTCCATGAGAAGAAGGTACTTAAAAAGACAATGGAACTACCATTGAATCTTGTAGTAGATGGGGCATCGAAAGATGAAGTGCTCCTCAATCTCAACCTCTCGAAAATGACATACTTGGCAGATGTTCTTTGATTGGTTGATCTGGTGATTTGTCTCCACCCTGAGACGATGAAAACCCATATGAACTTGCCCTGAGGAATACGAAGGGAATGTGCTTAATGATAGAGTGTGATGTTGTTGAAGAATGAGAGTGTCACTTAGATCCATGGAATGTGTAACATAGAAGGCCATCTTTGGACATAACCCACCCTAAGGGTTGATCCAAGTGACTTGCACGAACTGTTGATAAATATCATCTTGGGTGATTCTATTCAACACTTGCTTGGTAGGTAATAGGCGGCCAATTGTGTCCAGGGAATATCTAAATGGACGAAGCCAATCCATTGTAATACTAGCATATGCCAAAATATTGGTAACCCTCGCATACCAAGATCTAGTGTGGCCTAAAGGGCTAGCCAAGGCAATGGATTGTGATGAGAGATAGGCCAAATACGGGTACCGATCATGCCTTGTTGCTGAGTCAACAAATCTACAGAGGTGGTGTAAGTGTGAGACAAGCCGAAACACCGTCTTGAGCCGAAACGGGTGGACATCGAAATTTGCAAGTATGATGTGTTGAGGAACTATTTTCTTGCATTTGATGATGTGATGAAAATGGAGGATATAAATTCTCTCTACTGAGGCCCAATCAATGTCTAGCAGGAAAGGCCCCCAAATCTTTGAACCATGGATGATTGCGGGTCAAATGAGTGTCCATGAGAGACATCTTGGATGAGATGTTATGAAATGGTGTTTGAAGCATTGTCTCACTAGATGGTCTAAGGATCCTTATCATTTGTTGACTTGGGGTTGAAGAGCATGTCATAATATGAAACGAGGACCTGTGAACTATACTCCCAACTAGGTATAGATGTAGTGATCTCAATTTTGTCCCCTCTAAAAAATAAATGAAGATTTGTGGGAATTTTCTTTGACTCGTTGAAGATAATAACCTTGGTTTTACCCAGGTTGACCAAGATCACAAAAGAGGGCCAAGGCGTCTAGTTGTCTCTAAATCCCTCCGAAGAGGAGGTCAGGAGGACCACATCATCGGTGAAGAGCAGTATCGAAATCAAGATTTGATGGAGAAGACACCCATCTCCATCTTAGATGTGCTTGTGTAAGGACTTTGGCCCATCGATGTACATCCCGAATAAAGCAGGGGATAGGGGACAACCCTGCTTACCGCAATGGGACTTCTAATAAAGTATGATACCCCATGGGCTATGCGAAAGTGACCAAGAAGCAACTTAGATAATCGCATATTGGTATGGTCAGAAGGGTCTTGAAAATGCTGATGTCTCTGAGCCTCTAGAACATTACTACTCTCAAGATGTAGTCGAATGCTTTTAGGGAGTCTACAAAGTGGTGTTAAACTTTTGAAGAGTGATGTTGTGCCTCCTTAATGATGGCATAGAGTGTAAGAATGTGGTCAATGTTCCGGTATTTCGGTCTGAATCCAACTTGTCCTCTAGCTCTGAGATGTCTCCCCTCAAGCTCCCTAGAGAGACACATATGGAGGACTATATCATATAGTTTGGAGAACGTGTGGCCAACCATGATCGTTCTATAGTTATTGGGATTTGCACTAGGGATCGATTTGTGGATTAGGTGAATAATATGGTGTGACCAAGGTTTTGGAAAGCCTGTATGAACCATGTGGTTAAACAAATCGACCATGTAACAATCCGATGTGTGGAGGCTATGCTTGAAGAGCTCAACCTAAAACCCCTCCTCATCTGCGGCTTTGCTAGAACTCATGGCCCAAACAACCTCTCGAATGTCATGTGGAGTGAATAAATGTCAGGAAGAGAGGGGAGAGGTAACTTGGATAAGGGGTTTCCTCGGGATATCATAGAGGGAGGAGGTGTGAGAAAACATGGAATTTGGGTCATAATCAGGCAAGAGATGGGAGTGGCTGGGGAAAAGGGTACGCAGATAAAATCATATAGATCTAGAGGTACAAGATGGGTATATGCTTGCATTAGACAAGTTTGTCCCTGATGAAGATAAGTTTGGTCAAGTATGAAGTGAAGTGAGCAAGTATATCAGGGAACATGGTGTCTTTGCTAAACTACATGCAACTAAAGATTGAGATAGGTTGATTCCTATCCAATGTGGAACATGTATGTCTCCTCTACCACACATGTGCATAAATTGGTGATGAGAGCGCTTTCATAGGTTGTTAACACTTATTCTACAAAGAGGTGTTGGAGCACCTACTCTTTCATCCATATCGTGAAGAGAAACAAGTTGAATGTAGATCGTGTAGAAAGCTTGGTTTATGTGTACTACTACTTGAGGTTGTTGCCCCATTATTGTGAGGTAGCAAAGAATGATAGAGCATATGTGACTCGAGACAACAATCTAGAGGAGGTTAAGTTGGAGGGTGGAGCCATAGCTTTAGAGCGCTTGGAGGATGAAATTTTTGGTGATTATGATGTGATTAGACTTGTGCAACAAAGATGCCATCCCCAACTATCGACATGTTTCTAGACCATATCCATTGTTGTGTTGGGGCCATGTAGTTCTTGCTTGTGTTCCATGAACACTTCCAACTGCTACTATTCCTTTTGTTCATAGCTCATGGGAAAAGAAACTAGAAGCTTCACATGGCAAAGAGGAAAGCTTAGTAAATAGTTCATCTAATTGTCTTTTCCTGTTTAGAAGTAGTCTCTAGACACTAGAGTCTAGAACATATTACTTTTTCTTTATTTTGGCCGGTTACCAACTATTTTGTACAATAGTTGAACTTCCTATTGAGCCACCAGTTATTGAGCATGATGAATGCTCATCTCCAGAGTTCAGAAGTTTAGTGTGCTCCAGAGTTAGCCAGTTTTTTACTAGCCTTTTTTATTTTTTGTAAATACATGTTCATATCCCCTTGGGGAAATTGTAAAAAATGTCCTAGCATTTAATTTTTTATAAAAGGCTCGGCTTCTCGGACTTGAGCATCAAGCCGACTAGCCCAGAGTGTTTTTTCCCTTGGTTATTATTGGTTGTTGAACAAACGACTAATAATTTTCGAGTTTTTCACTCACCTCCAAAGCTGGGGTAGTTGTCTTGGTGTTTCGGCCTTGGGAGGTTATTAGAGCCTTCGTGTTAGTGTTTTTCAACATGCTAGGCATTTCGATTGAGTTGTATGAACATGTACTAGGCATTTCGATTGAGTTGTATGAACATGTACTAGGTCCCCCTAGAGTTTCGTTGGATTCCGAGAAAAATAAAATTTTTCCGTTTTTTAAGCCATTTTTTAATGGTTTAAATGGAAAAATTCAAAATGTAAAAAATGTGTGATCCGGAGTCCGTTTTTGTCGTGTTTGGGCTCATTTTCAAGTCCAGAGCGACATCTTTATCCTAGGGGCCACTTTAACAATGTTTCGGCCGAATGAAGCATCCCAGAAGGCATCATTTGGCTAAAAGAGCATCAGATTGGCATTTAATTGCCAAATTATGAGAAAATGCACCAAAAGTCAAATAATTAAAAAGTCAAATTTAAATAAAAAAAAGGGTGAGGTGACATTGGCATGATGTCACCATATCTCATGCGATCCTTTTTAAAGTGTAATAACATCCAAACTTTGGCTTAAGATATGGTTACAAATTACTTCATGAAGTGAGATGACGTCACCCACATGGGACTCACGCTTACCCAAGGTCATGGTTGCGCTAGCATGGAGTGGGCCCCCTCGTATGCACATGAAACTCAAGCTTTGTTTTTTTCACTTAACTTCACCTGTTTCCATTCACATGATGATGGTGGTTGACATGAGGATGGAGCTCACGCTAATGTATGGGTGCGAGTGGGTTGTGTGGACCCATCCCCACGTGTTGAATAGTTTTTATTTGATACTTTGGTTATATTGAGTAGGAGATAAACTTATGTTATGAACCATTCATTAAATTTAATCCTGCATCATCTATGTCGAACATTCGCGTGGAAGGAAACTCATGCGTGAGGAGAAACTCGCCGATTTGGATTGGTGAGTTTGGTGATGTGTTGGCACATGTTGGGTGGAGAGGGTCAGTTCCTCTTCACTTCAACAGGGGTTCAGCTCAGTTAAGGTTCATTTCAACTCAGTTACATGCTGAGTTGATCTTCAGTTCATAAATTCCCCCCTGGGGCTTGTTTTTTGTATAAATACGAGGCCTTCTTCCTCATTCTGGACGGAAGCAAGAGACCTTTGCTCATGTAACTTGTAATTGCTTATATTTTTATGAATAAAGTTGAGACTTTGGAGGTCAGATTGATGGTGCAAGAACTCTCATTGTTGTGAATGTTTGATTAAATGACCAAGTTGATCTCTGCGTTGTTCTTTTTCCTTTTATGCAAGTATTGATTATCTAGCTAAGAAGATTATATGCTAATCCATAGAATAGACGTTTGAAGGTTCAATTTGTTTATTTATGAATATTTATCTAAGATCTAAGAGTTGCATGTTGTAGTTGGTTATACGTCTGCACTTTTGATTTTATTTAACCAACCATACTAGATTTAATCACTTGTTTGAAGGGTTCTTTAGCTGTGCAGATCACCAAGTGTGGAGTAAGATTGGAGCTCGACTGCATCTTGTCTTCTTCACCACATATTTTGGATCTAATGTTTCTTGTTTCTTTAGGCGTCCTCCTCCTTGATCTTGTTCAAGCTTGGGCTTGAGTTCCTTCTCTTTCCTTCCTAAAAACTACAATATTTTTCTTTCTAGTTACTTTCATTACACAAGTAAATCGTATGCAAAAGTTCATAATTTTATTTACTTGTTTAAATTAGATCTAAGAAGCGCTTTATTTCATGATCAGAAGCTTAGATCTAGTTTCCCTTTCTAGTACTTAAAGTGATAAAATATTCCTATTTTTCGGCAAATACTAGGGTGTATTTTTTTAATGTATTTTTAAGCACTAACCCACTGATTTTGCACTGTTAGCTTGCTGGTTTTTAGCAGGTCTATGAAAAAGAGAAGGATACGTTGCCGAAATTTGGAGTTTTAGACTTGTCGAAGCATCCAGACTTAACTCTGCCATCTCCCTTCTTCTTTCCCTTGCTTTCCCAAGTATTTTTGGGCCTTTTTGACCCCTTTTTTCAAGGATCAAAAGCACCCTTTCTTTTTAAATAATTGTAACAGGTCAATAAAAAGCGAGTGGGATAAAGGCTCCCACATCCCTCTTCCTCCATTTGGGGGAAGCCAGTATCGTCCTTGTTTTTCTTTTTTTTTCTTACTTTTTTGCATGCATAAGTAATTGTTAGATTACCCTTTAGTCTTATTGTTGCTTTCATAAAAGTTAAAAGGAAAACTTCGTTTAGTTTAATTTTATTTCAAAGCTTTCTTTCCTTTTATATAAATTGCAAAAATAAAAAGAACCAAAGCCTCTTGAATCTCACTCAAAAGTGGATCAAGAGCACTCTCTATCGGAGAGGTTTAATTTCTTATATTAGTTTTGTTTATCATTGTGTTAAAGTAATAAAAGGAATCCAAAATCTCTTGAATCTCATCGAAAGGTGGATCAAGAGTGCTTTCTATCGGAGACTTTACTGCTTTATTTATTTCCGTTTGGCATCTGTTTCTTGTTTTCAATAAATCACTTGAATCTCATTGGAAGGTGGATCAAGAGTGCTCTCTGTCGGAGAGTTTATTGTTAGTCTTATCTTTTTTGATTTATTTGTTTATTTAATCAATTTGACCGTTCCTTTCTTGAGTACCCGAAAGGTGAATGAGACTCTTCAGTTGTCATCTAAACAACTCATTATTACGTCTCTAATAAAATAAACCAAGGCTCCTTCACCGTATGCTCTACACCGCTGCAGCTTGTTTGATCAGTTAGCTGTATCAAAAAGGGATACGAGCTACTAGATTTAATAGGGAAATCCACAAAGTCATTTTCTCGAGAACTCGGGAGGTTGCAAAGGGTAAGCACTACATAGTTAGGGGGCTACTCCAAGCAGGTTCATCCTCGCCTCGCTGGACACTTGGTATTATCGCTTGAGCACTCATTTCGAAGGGATTTGACTTGTTGGGCCAAACCCACAATTAACCCACGCCTTTAATTATTCATTTAATAATCTAAAATTTACCAACCGAGACACTGCAATACTTTCACTGAGACTACACTAGCAACCCACATTTGCAAGCACTGTTTTGATTTTGGCACTGGTCTATTTTGTTCTTTTTGCATAAGTGAATCACGCAATGTGTCATTGAATATTGTGTATCTGATTTGAGTTAAAGTGTTGCTAAGGTTAAATCTTGTTTGCAGTAATTGGTAATCTTTAATTTCATCCATTTCATATTAACTCCTAGATTTAGTCTTTTCTTTCGTAGACTAAACACCATAGATTTTCTTCTAATACGGACCACCCCCCCTGGCTTCGTTAGGAGTTAGCCTAAACGGAGGAGATGGGATCAATTGACAGCACCTGGCTCTTTGCTTGCCCCCAAGGCCACACCTTTCCCACTCAGGGAAACAACAGTCCAAAAGATTTCCGCTGATGGTGTGCATTCGGCGGACAACATGGCCTATTTGTTGATGTTTCTCTAGGTTGCAACATTGGGCAAACATTCTTCCAGATTGGTCATGCTGACTGGACAAAAAATTATTGATACATTCACCCTCGAAGCCGAATTCATATGGCTAAAGGTGAATGGCCCATGCAGGGGTAGTCCTTCTCCCATTATCTGAGTCATATGGTGTGGGGAGATTGGACCTGAGGTGCTCTCAAATTGTCTGCTCCGTGATGAAGTGATCTATTCTATATTAGAGATTTGACTTGTTTATTTGATAGGGGTTTTCATCCCCTAGAGAAATATACAAGTCTACTCTAATGTTGAATTGACGTAGACTCTAAGAAGTGTTTGAGACTTCTTAGTGGGTCTATTCAACATTAGAGCTCTATGTGTGAATAGACGTGCATGTGAGGAGGTGATCATCATGGACAACTTTTTTAGTGAAGAAGAAATAACCAAGAAGACAGTTGAACCATTGAAGAAGTCCCATATAGCATTAAAGAAGCCTAGGAAATATTGAAGGCAAGAAAGAACAAGTCGGCTCCAACAAGTGAAATTAAAGTTACTTGAAGAATATGAATAAGAGCTAAACCATTTCATGTTACACAACAACAGAACATCTCTTCTCCTCTTCTGATGCAGATTTCTTGCTGGGTATAGTGAAGGTACTAGGAGCATCCTCTTGAAGGTTCTTTCCGCATCTTGAAGTTCGCCATCTTGTGCTAGGGTTTCTCCTTGAAGGGCTCATTCTTCACATGTGCTAGGGTTTCTTTATAATAATGGTGATGTACTTATTGGACTGATTTATTCTAAGAAAAGTTGGCTGGGTTTTCTCCCAAAATTGGGTTTCCCAGGGTAAAATCTTTGTGTCTATTGTGCATGGCTGTCCTATGATCTTGTGTTTCTGTATAATTATTCAATGATAGCTGTGGGATGAAATTAATGTTTGAAAATCATTAGGAAGTAATTATCAAGATCTGAAAATTGTATTTCTACTCCTATAAGAAAATTCAACACTATTTTGTAAACAATTTATGATAGTTTAAGTTTGAACTTTGAACTGTGAACAGTGAACCTACCATTGAAGTTTGAATTGTTGATTGCATCTTACAGTCCTTTGGTAATGAATCGATGCTGTTTCATTTCGTGGTTGATGTTATCTATTACAGTTTGTTGATGGCAAATGTTATAGGATGAAACTTGAAGGTTGATGTTGTGGTTGATGATTGATCATTTGATGACAATGCTATAAGTTATAGCTGCTAGATGATTTGATGTTATATGTGTGCTAAATGGTTGATGATTTAATGAGCATCATTAGTCCAATAGGTAGATCTATGTTTTCATGTTTTCTGTAGCAAATTCAACATTATGCATGTTTTTAATATATATATATGCTCCACTCTTGGAAGGTTTTTGAAAATTTTGCGCTTCCTGCTCATGTTCCCTGCTCCCAACAGCTTTGCTCCTAGAGATGAACATGTATATAGTATATACTATAGAGTGATTGCAATTGAAGGTATGTCATGTAGTTCAGTGACCAGCCAATTGCTTTAATTAGCCTTTAGGAAGTACAACAATCATGTATAGTGACAGAAGCCATAACACAGTAAGGTTTTTTAATATGGATTCCTCAACTAATTTGCTGTTGCTTGTAGAACACAACAAATGGATTTCTATTTTTATCATAACCCTCTCTTGCTTTACTTCTTCAAAAGGTGATCTCCCTTTTATGTGGAACTAGCCTCAAGGCAGCTTATTTGTTTGATTACTAAAATGGAGTACAATAAGAGAACAAACTTTCTGTCTCTGAAACTACATGAATTAATCAGCAACTAGCAAGCAACCAATTCAAGGCCTAGAAATGAGAATCTTGCAGAACACATTTCACAAATCTGTATTTTGGAATTTCCAGATTCCTCCCAGAATTGGGTGGGAATCAGAACGACTCCAAATATATATGGTGAGAAATTAGAATCAATTCCACCTTGTCTAAACTAGAATCATTTCCACTTTGACTAGCATTTCTTGTTCACTTGTTCATATCCAAGCTAACGCATAGCCGTGAGTAGTTACTCAGTACAATGAGGACTATCAGCCCCTTATGAGGATTAGCCTTTAGGAAATACCTGTGGTACCTTTGGGTCTGTTTTTGGAAGATACAGCGAGGATGCCTTTCTTTTCACCATAGGTTGGGGATACTACTTGGTTTTTTCCTTAAAATGTTTGGGCTATGTTTAGTTGTCCATAATCTTTATTTTTTCTCTTTACATGAATGTCACTTCCCATTGAAATTTGTATATCATTTGTATTAAAATAAATATCTGATCGACCTTATCAGGCCTCGAGTTTTGTGAGTTTTGAACTTTGATTCTGATTTTCATGTCGTGAAGTTTATATTCTTGTCCAGCACAATATATGTTTTGAGTGACTTTGTTTGTCTGTTTTGCAATCAGTGTACACGGATTTTGTACGTCTCTCCAATTTAGTTCATAACACAAATTTTATGCGTTTCCTGTGTTGTTATGCAGGGGTTTATGTCGAGGGTAACAAAGTGGTCCATTTTACAAGAGGACCAGGCCAAGAACTCGAAACTCGGACCATTCTTGATGTGTTTGTCTCTAGTTCAATGCCAAATCGATCTCTCATATGTCTTGACTGTGGCTTTGAAAGAGAAAATAGTGGAGTGACCCTTTCTTGTTTAGATTGCTTTCTTGCTGGAGGGCATCTGTATCGATATGAGTATGGTGTTAGTCACGCTTTATTTCTTGCTAAAGCCCGTGGAGGGACATGCACTCTTGCAGAATCAGATCCCCCAGAAACAGTGATTCACCGTGCAATGCACCTCCTTCAAAATGGGTTTGGAAACTATGATATATTTGAGAACAATTGTGAGGACTTTGCAATGTTTTGCAAGACAGGGTTGTCGGTTGAAAAACCTGGCCTAGGAAGAAGTGGGCAAGCATTATCAATAATTGGTGTTCCTGTTGCTGCTATTCTCTCCTCTCCCTTTGCTCTCCTTTTCGGTGGTCCAGGTGTGGCTACAGTGACGGCTGGACTTTATTGTTTAAACAGATATGCAACAGATATTGGTATTCGCACTGATGTAGTTAAGGCACCAGAGGAACATTTGGAAGTAAATCTTGGTTGTTCAACCAGTAGCGAGCCTTCACTGGCTGAAAGTTCCATAACACAGGCAATAAGCAGAGACATAAGCCCCATTAACAGCACAGAAGACTGTCATTTAGTCCAAGGCCCAGTTCCAAATTAACGTGCTGGTGTATAATTGACCCATCCTGCATGGAAATGAAATTTTTGAGTGGAAGAAGTTGTCAACAAGAATGATCAAATACAATTGCATTTAGTCAACTTTTTTAGCAGTGAGGAACTCTACAAGATTGTGTTAATTGGTCCCAGAAATTGTAATATAACTGAGGTATTTGAGCAATACCTTTTGCAATATTGGCACCCTTGGACCAGTAATTTATTAATTTATATGTTATTCGTGTTGCTTACTGTCTTACTCTGCAGAATTTCAACAATGTGTATTGACAATATGCCTCTTCAAATGGGTTGAAACTTGAGACCCTTCCTAATTTAGTGACAACATATTTTCTTTCCAAAGTCTTACCATACATGCTGAGATTTTAATCTAATAAATTGTGGGGATATATATAGTGTAAATTGTTAGTTTCCCTGTTTCTCAGAGTTGTTCTCCTTCAGCAGCAGCATGATCAGTAGATCAATTCTAGCCTAGGTCCTTTTGCAGAATTGTTTTTCTGTTGATGAGGAAGGCACATTAATGACGGTGCATTAGTCTTTGGTAGGCAAAGGTGAGGCACATGCATGCATGTTCCAGATTAGGAAGCTGCAGATCCCAATGCAGGGAGGTGCATGCATGAGCTACATTGGAAGGGTGCGGATTCCAACGTTGGTAAGGCGTGTTGCATGAAGAGTTTGCCTATTTTGGGAGGGTGCAGTTCCCAAGGTAAGTAGGATGCATGCCTGTATGCATTCTCTTCACCTAAGTGGGTGTTCTATTCCAGTAAACTTATCCATGCATGAGGGCACACTATCCAAGGTGCATTAGGGTTAGGGTTTGACCCCTTCAAGGAAGGTGCTTCTATAGATGTCTCTAGATCCATTGTACCTCTCTTCTCTTGTTCTATAAAAGAGGAGGATGCTTCACTCTCTTGGCTAGAGTGTTTGAGTTTCAGGCCAATGTGTTAGCTAGTTGAAGTTGTAATCTTTTCTTCAATATGATAGGGAATTATGTGTGGTTGATTGCTGCTGAATAATCTTGTTCTCTTTTCAGATTTTTGTGTTTGTAGATCTAGCGCTCTTATATCTGCAGTTTTGATTGAAGTTTAATCAATTTCAGGTTCCTAGCTGCAGGGTTTTGTTTTATGAGTGCAGATCTGCTTACCATGTGCTGAAAATTTAACATGGTATCTGAGTTGTACAACTGAAGTCTTCCTATTTGTATATGGAGAAGATTAGTACCTATGAGAGGGAGATGCTGTTGAAGAGTTTTAGTGGGTGTGGTTCATAGAGATCTCTAGAGATTGGTGTGATCTATGCCTCTGATAGGCCTTAGGAACTGTGAGGGGTCTATGGGTGAGATGTCCAAGAAGCTCCAGTGATTGGAGGGTTGGTTTATGCTTCTGATAGGCCATCTGCAACTGTGATAGTTGCTGATTTGTTTTTTGGCTGATCTGTTTGTTTGAGGTGTGTTCAAGGAGTTGCAAGAATTGCTAACTTCAGGATGTCTGGCATCAAAGATTGTGACTAGTTAGAAGGAGCTTCCAGCACTCCTTGGAAGTGCAGACTTCATATGCCGTTGAAGGCGTTTGCTATTTGGAGTATTGTTGAAGGGGAGGCAATAGATCCCATCAATCCCCAACAACTTGCTCAATATGAGAAGAATGCCAAGGTGAAGAGAATCATTCTAGATTCCATGAGGGACCATTTGATCCTTCATATCGTGAGTAAATCAATCAAATGTATAAAGGATAGATCTGTCTGTACATAGTGTCAATGTCTCTCACAAGATGCTCTTGTAGAACAAGCTCACTATGATGCACATAGTGCCATAGACAAGTTGGCAAGCTAATAGATGAAGATCATCTCTTTGTTATTGAGTGAAGATAACTGTTTTGTTCTTGAAATGAAGATTGAGGATGAAGAGTTAGTGCCTAAAGCACTAAACAGTTTCTCTGCACACTGGGAAGCCTTTGTGTAGGGTATTTGTGCTTGTGATAAGTTTCTCATCTTTGAAAAACTTTCGGATGATTTCATCCAAGAAGAGAAGGTGAGAGGTCGTGGCAGCTAGAGTGGAACAGTTCCAAAACCTATCCCTCATTAGGAAGGTGAGGAGAGTTCGTAAGAAAAGATCACTTTGAGGGGTCAAAAGGGTAGAAAGAAAGAATCAAGTTCTTTAAATCAGGGAAGAAAGAACCGAGTCACATGAAATGCTTCAAGTGCCACAAGATGGGTCAGTATGCATCTAGGTGTCTCAAGAAGAAGAAATCAAAGCAATAGTAGTTTGTTGGGAGCACAAAAGCTTTAGTTGTAGTGGATGGGTTATTGTCCAGGCTTGAGACCACTTTCTCCATGGTTCCATGCCTTTCCACTAAAACCATTTCTAGTGTAGGTTGGTATGTGCATAGTGGAGCATCCAAACACATGACCTTTAACAAGAAGGCCTTTTTCAAACTTCAAGAACAAAAGGACAACATACAAGTGGAGTCGGGTGATGCTGCCACTTATTGAGTTATTGGAATGAGCTCCATCTCCTTGCATATACCTTAGGAGATGTTCTAGAGTTCCATGATGTTTTGTATGTTCTTGGTTTGATTAAGAATCTTCCTTTAGTTTTTCCATGACATACTTGAAGTGTGTGTCTGAGTTTGGTGATCAACAAATTATTATTAGAGATCATAACCATGAATGTGGTTAAGTTTTGGCTAAAGGAGTGTGAGAAGGTGACCTATATAAGGTGCTCGTTGATTCGATGAGACATGATGCTTAGTGCATGATAGTGACAAGTTGTGTGAGCTATAGCATGAATGATTTGGTCACCTGCACTATGGAGCACTTCCTCTCTTGAAGGATATGGTGTAGGGATTGCTAGACTTCAAGATCGAGAAGATTGAAGTGTGTAAGGGCTATGCACTTGGCAATCATGTGAAGATTTCTCTCAGTATGTAGTGAGCATAGATTGAGAGAGATTCTTGATATTATCCATTCAGATGTATAATGTCTTCAACTTCACAGATAGTTGATAGGTAGTTTGTAACTGTTGTCACATATATAGTAGTTGGGCTACCTTTGTTCCTGAGTAGTACTGATCAGTTATTTGAGCCAACCCTTTACCATGAGATCAACAAATGATGAGCCAGATTTGATGATCTCCCACTTTCAGCAGATCCAAAGTATCCAAATTGACCAGTTCTATGCCATGACTGAGCCTCATAACCCTAGATTCGGTGACTGAGTTAGCCATTTTTCTTTCAGGACCCAGAGCAGAGATTGTTATATTGCCCATGATATGTAGTAGCAACAGTTGTTCCAGTGATCTTCAAATTGGTTTCAAATCCAGTGCATGTATATAACCCAAGTGATATTATGGTTTGTGCTTATGGATTTTGATGTTGCTATGTTACCTATTTTAGCAGCGAGACTCAGTTGATATTGATTATATATTGGCAATATTTTATCTTGGTTTACTTGAAATCTATAGTATAAATGATCTAGTGGTTTTGACCAGGAAATTCCTTTGTATACTCATTGGGCTTGTCCTACTCCTAGTATGGATTTAGTTTTTCCCCCTCAGGGACACAGCTTGCTGGTGTTGGCATCACTTCCATTGTCTCCATCCATTCGTTGCCTTCCCATTTTCATTGACTATCCTTGACTTGTAATTTGACTAGTGACATCTGGGATTTCCCCCACCTTCACCTCTATGTTGGAATAGACCTCCATGTATAAAATTATGTCTCGGTGTTGGTTTATGTGATTTTTGTCACAGGGAATGTCTACCTCTAGGTATTGAACACAAGTAGTCCTACCAAAGAAAGTGTCTTTAGACACTAAGGCATTGGAGCTTAAAGTTATTCTAAATGGATGCCCTTCCAGCAAAATAAAAGTGTCCTTAGACACTACTGGAAATGGAAAAATAAAACTATCCAGTGGCCAAGAGATGAGCACTCATCCATTGTATGGTATAAGGCTCATGCATCCCCACAGGGTATTAGGGAGGCAAGCCCAAGAAGGCTGAGGCTTAGTCATTTTTTGGAAGCCTAGAAGGATTTCCAGGGCACCTTCTCTTGGAGGCTGGCAAGTTATCAATGAAAAATAAAGTTGATGGCTAGAGGATGAGCACTCATTCCTTGTATAATTTACAAATGATTTCCCCCCACAGGGCAACAGGGAGAGACTGGCCCAAGAAGGTCATGTCTTTGTCATTATTTGAAGCCCAAAAGGATTACCGGGGCACTTGCCTTTAGAGGTCAACTAGTGAAATAAATGATGAGCAATTAAAGTATTAAAAAGGTTGCTTGTCTAGAGTCTAGTGGAGCCTTCTCATCATTCCACCCATCTGTGAGACACCGCCATGCCCTATTCTTCATCTAGTCCAACTTATGTGTTGTGTGGATCCCCTTGTCCTTCAAGCCAAATGCTTACAATGTTGAGTTATCAAGTCATCCCTTGGCCTTACCTATTGTTTATGATCTCTCCACCCTTGAGTAGCAAAAGGGCTAAATCTAAAAATGAGTATACACTGGAGGTTCTTGTTTTGAAGCAACTAATCATTTTGATTTGGATTTTTATATATGTATTGTGCTTATACTTGCCAACAAAATATAATCATACTTGAGTGTCACTGCTAGCATAGATAATTGAGCATGCATGTCCATTAGTACTTTGCAACATCAGAGTTTAGCACTTGGGTCATCATTTGATCAGTGTTGACTTGGTCAACCCAATGTTGGCCAGGCCATGATAGGATTCCAGATGAGTTATAGACCAATGGTTGTGGATGATGATTATTTATGGTCTACAGATGCCCATTAGGCATACTCATACTTCAGATGGTGATTTGTTATGATGGCTTGTATTATTTCCATGATTATCAACATTTACAGGCTTTATTATTATTATCGTTCTGACATTGACGGGGCCTCTGATGTACCTTTATGATGGACATATGGTGTATGAGTACTCATTCCAAGTTTATTTGGACATTCTGAGTCCATTGGTGCATCTGGTTTTCAGTTTCAGGCAGTTATAGGACATATATGGGTCTCTTGGCCTTTTTGCAACATCTTTGCTTGGGGAAAATGAAAATAAAACTCAATAAAAAAAATTACGTTCTCCTAGGGCGCTAAAGGGATTCTTGGGGTGCATCCAATCGTTTGTACCATACTACCAGGGTCCCAGATCTATCCGTGCAGTCATTTGACGTCAGTTTTTGGTCCTTGGTGAGATATGGGTTGTTTTATGTTCCCAAGGCAACCTTTTAACAATAAAAAATGGTTAATGAGGAAATTGATTTGGGCAATTGAGGCAAAGGATTGGCATGGAATTGGTTCGAGGAGTAGTGTTTGGGTCACCTTCATCATCCGGCATCAACTTCACTTCACTAGGGGTCCTCACATCCTTAATTTATGCAGTTATTTTGATGTATTTTGAATGAGATCCCCTAGTGATTTTATCACTCATTTATATTATTTTCCACCATACATTGTTATTGAGCCATGCGGCCATGCTAGTGAAGGATAACATAACCTCCTAGCCCCATTATGTGCTACTTTATGGTCATTAGTCATATTTTATGTGGTGCGCTCCTCATCGAGCATTTCTAGTGATGTGCCCCCTTATATTTTTGAGTTGATCCATGTGAGATGTATCCAACTAATCTTAGTCGTAGATTATGATGATTTTATCTTATGATCTTGACCCTTGATGTTTTTGGATCTAAGTATTATGTACTTGATAGATCTATATATTGAGATGCTCTTTCATTTGTAAGGGGCATTTTGGCCCTGGAAATATTGTATATAATAAAACTTTTGTAGAAATCTCTTGGGAGCTTTATGAATGTCGTGGATGTCACTGTTATGCCTCCTGCTTAGACATTTCAGTGAGATCTTGTATGCAAACAATATTATTTTGTGAGGGTCGTACCCATCTTTTTGTGGGTAGCGAATTGTAGGAGGAGATTGCTAGGGAAACCCGCATTGTCTTTCAACCAAATCGCCTCATGTTCAAGGAGTGATCAATTGTTACTTCGTGCATTGAATCTTTCTCTGTGGATGTTGTACGTAGCTTATCTTTTTCATCAGTGAACAATTTTGACTTTGGTAGATTGATTTTGTAGGTGAGAAGAGGGGCGCACTTCCTCACTCGAGCGTTTTTCCTTCATTGCATGCTAGATCTAGCTCAAAATTGTAACTAAGTGGTAGGATCAGCGACATCTAAGGCGACCACAAGTATTCTCAGGTACGATCTGCAAGGTACGTATTGTGTTTCATTATTTTCATCCAATTGTCAAACAAACCCTCTTTCTCAAAACCCACATTTTGTAGATCTGATAGATCCAGTGAGTTTTTGATGACAACCATCAAAACCCACTTGCAGGTTAATGAATAAACCCTATATCTCAAGTTTCACGTTAATCCGACTCCATTTTCCTCGGGATCTAGTACTAGTCACTCTAGGTGGGGGCGCGCTTCTTGGTTGGGTGGCCATTTCTTCAGATCTGTCAGATGGGTATGCTTGGACCCGCCTCAAAATCATAGAATCCAATCTTCAAGAACCCCGATCTAGTCATCTCATGCCCTGATCTACTCTTTTGGGTCCACTTTGTCCACTTATGCAAAAAACCTAGGTGGGTCCCTTTAGGGTTTTCTTTCATTTGGCTAGATCTCCCTATATCTACTTCCTTAAACTATTTGTGGTACAATCTCAATCAAGTTGGGCTATTTCCTATCTTGGCCCTAACTCTAATTTGATAGATCTAGTCTTATCCACTCATTATCTCTCCTCTTTTATACATTGTCAAACCCTAGGAGTGTCTTTAGTAGGTGCATTGGCCTCTTAGGCTAGTAGGGTATCCCCCTTGGTCATTCTCCGGATTGATCTAAAGCGACAAGAGCTCGTCTAGTGTGACAACTACCATTTACCCGTAGTGGACGAGGCCCTTGCGGTGTCACTGGTTAGCTATCTTACAGCTACCTTACCTCTATAGTCCCAGATAGGATATGTCAAGTGGGTAGCTACACTTTGTGTGATAACAGTAACTTTGTACTATGTCTCGTTTATTGATGATTCCTCATGAAAGACCTAGATTTACTTTATTAAGACTAAATGTAAATTTTTTAGCAAGTTCACAGAGTTTAAACCTTTTCTCGAGAATTAGATAGGTGGAAAGATAGTTGTGCTCTAGTTTCACAATGAAGGATAGTGTTACCGCCTTTCATGCACCTCGGGGGTTAGGTTGTCGTGGAAAAAATATTCAAGCCACTGGGTGTGTCCTTGGGGGTAAGTCTCGAGTTGAGATACTGTCACTCAACAATCAACTCCTCGATCTAGGCTAACTCCTAGGGAAGCCAATGATTCAGATTTGTGTGAGAACGAAATTAAAGAACAAATATAGAATCATAAACACAAGCATATTGCAATGAAAACAGAGATATAATAAACACACGTTCTATTAAATTGCAGAAATAGAACCGACTGCAAATACAACAACTAGAATGGTGGCAGCTATGTCTGAGAAGAGATATGACTGCTACGCTCATCTGTGTCAAGCTCAATACAAAATGAGGGCAAAGGGGTCTATTCATAATAAGCATTAGGGAGAGAACCCTAAAGGTCCAAAACATAACCCTAGAAGATGAACTGTCATTACATTTGTGACCCAAAGGTGGTTAGTTGAACAATCAACTTCTCGGGGTCATAACTTTTGCATACGATCTCTTATTTGTGCGCTCGATACCCCATTGGAAAGTTCTATCCAAGCTTTAAATCTTTCGATTGGAGCCAGGTGAATGTTGTTGGCAACCACCTAGCCCCTTGAATCGTCAAAAAACGTCATTTAGGGCCTCACAACGACCTTGAAAGTTTGGTACTTGAAAAATTGTAGAAAAATTACTGGGAAACTGTCACAATGGACAATTGTTTGAAGCCAGTGGAATAGGTGGGTGTCCATCGATATCCATCTAGATCAATCCTCCCCCCTTAGGAAGCAATGGTCTACATTGCATCAAATCCCATATCATGTCTCGAATTGTGTGTGGAATTGATCTCCCGGTGTAACATTGTTGGATACAATGGCCACATTGAGAGAGGGGGTGAATCAGTGTGAGAGCAATTTATAAACTTTTTACCTTCTTTTAATCAATCATAGTATATCAATCATTATGTCATCAATTGCATAATTAAATTCATCATGAGTCATAAGCACAACGTCACATCAAAAGAGACAAGAATATATGTAATTTTGATCTTTATTTATTGTACATGGAAGACTACAATATTTTCGATTACAATCAACACAAACTGATGAAAATAGCACAAACTCTCATAACAGGACTCATCCTGGTTTTCTTAGCTCCAACTAAGAAGGGTTTGAGGATTCCAATCCTCAAGTGCAAGATTCTTCTTGCAGGCAATCATATGGCTCTGTTGAACAACCAACCTCTGCTCTGCACATCAATCTATGCTCATCACTCTGCTCATCAATGGAGTTGGTCAATCTCTTCTCAATATTGTTGGTCTTCTACTCATCACCATTGTTGGTCTTCTTCTCATCACCACTGCTGGTCATTGTCAAGTAATCAAACATCAAGGTCTATTCATGTCATTATCAAGGTCTGATCATGTCACCATCAAGGTCTGATCAAGTTATCTCATCAGCATACAATTCATCATCAAGGTGAATGTATTATGCGTATAGCATCATCATCTTCATTCAGTACATCATCAAATCATTGTCATCACAGTTTGTATACATTAAGGTCTGAACATGCATATGATGTCAATATTTTTACTCCAAACAAATCACTGTTGAGTGCTTGGATCACTATACAAAAGAAACCATCAATTTTCATCAAACTTCTGGGCATTAAAGTCTTCAAAAACCTTATTGTATGAATGCCATTGTATGTGTGCTGAGGTTGCATGCTTAAGGGTTTGTATCTTGCATCGTTAGAGCATCTTCATTGCATAGCATATCACACATCAATACAACATTCACTGCATTACAACTTACACATATCATAAGCTTCATACCTTGACCTATCATTGTGTATAATTTTGCCACTGTGCATTTGTATTACATACCTTCAACTGTGCATGTTGTAGTAGGTCTACTGTAGAAGGATTCAAAGCAACCTCAAACTTGCTAGGCCTGTCACAAATTTTGGACTGTATATTTACTACACACATCAATGTTGTAAGGTACATTCATCGTTGTGTACTTACCACTGTATGTAGGAGTGTAGCATGCACCATCATCAAAGAGTGTTAGGCATCAAAGCTTGAATAAGAACTTGGATAACTTGCAAAACTCAGACCACATTGAATTCGAGTATCATTACCAAGCTTGGGCTGTCACAAGAACGCCAGATTTCTCATCTAGGGCACCAAAAAATAAGACCCAAAAGGATCTCTGTGGAAAATAGGGCTGTCACAAATTTCAAACCCCAAAAATGTCTACAATTATCTGTGGAAAATAGGGTTGTCACAAATTTCAAACCCCCAAAAAATGTTTGCAATTCTCTGTGGAAAATAGGGTTGTCACAAATTTCATACCCCAAAAATGTCTGCAATTCATTGTGGAAAATAGGGTTGTCACAAATTTCAAATCTTAACTCTGTCAAATTTTTAAATTGCTACTCTTCCTGTGTTACTGCTACACTCCGAATTCACAGAGAGAGAAGATTACAAAAATATTAGAGATAAAAAACAAACTTTAAGTTGTCTGCTGCTGTTGCCTTCAAGCTATCCGAAATTTTCTTTTCAACTGGTGTACTTGTGTTGGTAAACCCCAAGCAAGTTCATAATGAATTCCTATTCCAAAAAAAAGAAAAGACTGCTGCATAAAATTGACTGCTCCTTCACCTTACTACTACCACCACAGTCTGCATTTTTGGCCTCAGTCAACCATCCGAAAAATCACAGAGCAACTTCCGAAATTCACATGCAAAAATGAGCGTTTTGCTCTTATTTATACACATTTCCATGTGTTTTTTTTTTTTTTTTAAATTTTTTAATTTGAATTTGAATTTCAATTGGGGTTGACCTTCAACAAGTGAGTTTAATTCTTTTATTTTTTGATTTTAGGTCAACACTTCCTCAAACTTTAGCCTTACCATTTAAAAAAATGGTTTTAGGATTGCATGTATTATTTTATCTTTGTTATACATTCTTCAAAGCCATTCTTACCATTTATACATCATCTTCAATGGTCATCATAAAGCAAGGGTATGCTCCACCTTATTATGGTCAACCTTATCATTCAAATGTTTGTCCACAAGTTATCTTTAATGATCATCATGTAACTCTAATCAAGGGCATCAAGAACATCATACCCGCACATCTGAGTCAAATCATCTTCAACATTCCTTAAAGGGTACCATTAAGGACCCCATATGTATGACCATGGACCCCATCATCATCAACCAAATGCCAACAATATCCATCACATCATCAACACCAATGGTGTAGCAAGTGTGCTATCATGCCACCATATGTCTTAGGGTGTGCTATCATCAACCAAATGCCAACAATATCTATCACATCATCAACACCAATGGTGTAGCAAGTGTGCTATCATGCCACCATATGTCTTAGGGTTTGTTGTATGCCATCAAGTATGTCCAAGTGTTGCAGCAAGCCTCAAGGGATTCAAAGAGGACCCCATCACCATGACATGCATGACCAAGGGCCCCACAAGCAACCAAATGTCCAAGGTGTCATCATACCATCAAATAAGTGGTTGCAAAGTTTTCCTCATGCCCTAGGACCATCCCCAAGGGTTCCAAGGACTTCTTCACCATGCAAGAGGCTTCATGGGCTTCTTCAACCATCTTAACCACACAAGAGGACCTCCAAGGGTCAAGATCCATCAAAACATCACCTGTGGGGTTGCCATGCTTTCTCCTGGGGTACCATGAAATCATCAAAGCATGAATGACCACAGAATGGGTCATTAATGCTTATCCAACCCATCTACGACTTCTCCATCATCCACAGGGGCTTCAACACCATCTCCAAGGTCTTCAGCACCATCAACTGGGTCCTCAGCATCTTCAACAAGGTTGTGGCTCCATATCCAGCCTTGTGGATACATGGACCTTGTTAACTAGGTACAAGGTGCTTCAAGGCTCAAATCCACTCTGTAAGGGATCCAAGGCACAACAAGCGGGACTTGGTGGCATCAATGACAACCTGGGGAGCCACTACAAGTCCATGTTGGCATCAATGATAATTTCATCAACAATCTCCCCCTTTGTCATTGATGACAACAACTCATGCTCCCCTTTCTTCTTCATCTCTCCCCCTTTGGAATCAATGGAAAATGGTGTCCACATACCTATATCTGAAATCATTGATCACTGGTCATTGCTCCCCCTGTCAATATGCAATTTCCTAGGACTTGTCTGCACGCATGGAGTAATCATCTTTTCTTCTTTGAGTTCATCCTCCAGCCTCATGAAATCAAGGTGTGCTAAGGTCTTTGAGAGACCTTACACTTGGCTTGCCACATGGAAGCCATCCTCCCTACTATGATCAACCTCTCCTGTCTGCAAATGTTGAGCGGTCTTCTTCATCCATACTTGCTTTTTGGCATCTGTCCTTTCATCATTTGTTCCTTCATTTGCATTGGCTTTCTTTGATGAGTTGTATAGGAAACTTCTCAAGGGTTTGTATTTCGTGTACTCCAACAATCGTGAGCTTTGTGACCAAGGCCACTACAACTATAACACCTCATCGTACGACAATATGCAACAATGTGATCAACATGGTTGCATGTCCAACATTTGACTGAGCTGTTGGAACTTCCAACACTTCTTTGATCAACTTCATGTCTCCATGCCTGGAAATGTCCCTGACTGTAGGCCTTTGTCTTCAAATATTCAAATCTTCCTGCATTGGTCTTCTTCCAAAGTTCATTGGTTCTTCTTGTTGATTTATAGGAATGACTCTTCCTCGGTTGATTTCTTTGACTTGCACATTCTCGAGCTTTGTGACCAAACTCACTGCATGTGTAGCATCTCAATGTGTGACATGTGGCAACATCATGTCCAACATCTGGCTGAGTCATTGGGCCTTCCACCACTTCTTGTTCCGTAGACTCTACAATCCATAGCTTTATTATCAAAGTTAGAACAAAAATAACAATAACCATTGAAACCACTTTCATACCCGGGGCTCTAGTTCCATCTTGGAGTTGTTTCTCTTCTGAGCTTGCTTTGAGGAATAGACCTAACTCATTGATGCATTCTTAAACTATCAGGGTCTTTGTTGTCATGTGTAGGTGCATGGGAAACAACTTTGGACGTTGATGGACCTGTTTTTGGAGTCTTCGGAGACCAAGTGTCATCTTCAGATTTTTCCTTTTCCTTCTTGTAACCAAGACCAGTTTTATAAGTGGAGATATTTGGAAATCCAAGATCTTATCTTGGACAATTGAACTGCCCTTGAACTTGACAAAAGATTCATTCTTCTCACCTTTCTTCTTGAGACCAACTACCTCCATTTCTAGCTTCTGGATAGTCTCTTCCTTTTCATCTAGCTGAATCTTCAGGATTTCTTCTATCCTCTTGGCTTCCTCCAGCTGAATCTTCAGATCATGATTGACCTCTCTAGTTTCTTTGAGCTCTTCAACAGGCTCTTTTGGTTCTTCCTTTTGACTGATCAATTCAATCTTTAGTTGTTCAAATTCAACATCCTTGTCTTTCATTTGATCCCGCAACTCTTTGTCCTTGTTTTTGAGCTTCACAAGCAACACTTTCATTGTCATGGTCTTCTGCTGATATTCATTCAAGGAGTCCAATATTTTCTTTTTGAACTTCGTGAAGTCACTCTGGTTCAGATTTACTGTGTTCATGAACCAATTGGATTTGAGATCAATATTCAACAACGTGACATGTATCTAATGTGCTATCTTTGATAGCCCTTCATCATCATCTGCAAGAACTTTCTAAATTTCATAACACAAGCTATCATCACAATCACAGGAGTCCATACCTTTACTGGAGTCCTCTTTTTGCTTCTCTTCTTCTTGATTGATTTCTTTTGGAGACTTTTCTTCTGATTCCTACTATGTCTTTTCGGGTTTTGGTCTTGTCTTCTGATACTCGCTCTCCAATTTGAACCATAGATCTTTAGCTGAAGTGTACTCCCCTACGCTTTCTTTCACTGAACTGGGAATTCCATCCATGAGGAATTTCAACGCTGTAGTATTGTCCTTCTTTGCTTCTTTCTGTGCAGCTCCTTTGCCCTTCTTGTTTGATGGAGCGAGTGGATTGATCACAATCTCTCAAATGCCAAACTTCTTCATATATGCTTTCATCTTGCTCTGCCAACTAAAATAATCCGTCACATCAACTACACGTACGTCATTGCTTGATGACTCTTCTTTTTCTTCCATTGTGTCTCCACAGATCACCTTCAAGCTTGATAGGCTTGTGATGAAGGCCTTCTCTGATACCAAATTTTGGACACAATGGCCACGCTGAGAGGGGGGGTGAAATTGTGTGAGAGCAATTTATAAACGTTTTACCTTTTTTTAATCAATCAGAGTATATCAATCATTATGTCATCAATTGCATAATCAAATCCATTATGAGTCATAAGCACAACATCACATGAAAAGAGACACGAATATATGTAATTTTGATCTTTATTTATTGTACATGGAAGACTATAATCTTCTCGATTACAATCAACACCAACTCATGAAAAGAGCACCAACTCTCATAATAGGATTCAACCTAGTTTTCTTAGCTCCAACTAAAAATGGTTTGAGGATTCCAATCCTCAAGTGCAAGATTCTTCTTGCAAGCAATCGACATATGGATCTGCTGCACAACCAACCTCTGCCTTGCACATCAATCTCTACTCATCCCTCTGATCATCAATGCAGTTGGTCAATCTTTTCTCAATATTGTTGGTATTCTTCTCATTGCCACTGTTGGTCTTCTGCTCATCACCACTGCTGGTCACTATCAATTCATCAAACATCAAGGTCTTTTCATGTCATCACCAAGGTCTGATCAAGTTATTTGATCATCATACAATTCATCATCAAGGTGAATGTATTATGTCTATAACATCATCATCTTCATTCAGTACATCATCAAATCATTTCCATCACAGTTTGTATACATTAAGGTCGGAACATGCATATGATGTCAATAATTTTACTCCAAACAAATCATTGTTGAGTGCTTGGATCCTTGTATAAAAGAGAAAATCAAATTTCATCAAACTTATGGGCATGCAAGTCTTCAAAAACCTTATTATATGATGCCAATGTAATCATATTTCACCATTGTATGTGTGTTGAGGTTTCATGCTTAAGGGTTTGTATCTTGCATCGTTAGAGCATCTTCATTGCATAGCATATCACACATCAATACAACATTCACTGTATTACAACTTACACATATCATAAGCTTCATACCTTGACCTATCACTGTGTATAACTTTGCCACTATGCATTTGTATTACATACCTTCAACTGTGCATGTTGTAGTAGGTCTACTGTAGAAGGCTTCAAAACAACCTCAAACTTGCTAGGTCTGTCACAAATTTTGGACTGTATATTTGCTACACACATCAATGTTGTAGGGTACATTCATCATTGTGTACTTACCACTGTATGTATACATTACCGTGTGTAGGAGTGTAGCATGCACCATCATCAAAGAGTGCTACGCATCAAAGCTTGAATAAAAACCCAAACAACTTGCAAAACTCAGACCACCATGAATTTGTGTATCATCTACTAAGCTTGGACGGTCACAAGATCTCGGGATTGTTCATCTAGGGAAGCAAAAAATAAGACCCAAAAGGATATCTGTGGAAAATAGGGTTGTCACAAATTTGAAACCCCCAAAATGTCTGCGATTCTCTGTGGAAAATAGGGCTGTTACAAATTTCAAACCCCCAAAAAATGTCTGCAATTCTCTGTGGAAAATAGGGCTATCACAAATTTCAAAGCCCAAAAACGTTTGCAATTCTCTACGGAAAATAGGGTTGTCACAAATTTCAAATCTTAGCTCTATCAAAATTTTAAATTGTTGCTCTTCCTGTGTTACCGCTACTATTTGAATTCGCAAAGAGAGAAGATTACAACAATATTAGAGATAAAAATCAGACTTTAAGTTGTTTGTTGTTGTTGCCTTCAAACTATCCGAAATTTTCTTTTCAATTGGTGTACTTTTGTTGGTAAACCCCAAGCAAGTTCATAGTGAACTTTTGTTCCAAACAAAAGAAAAGACAGCTGGAAAAAATTGATTGCTCCTTCATTTTACTCCTGCCACCATAGTCTGTGTTTTTTGCCTCAGTCAACCATTTGAAAAATCATAGAGCAACTTCCTAAATCCACATGCAAAAATGAGAGTGTTTGGCTCTTATTTATACACATTTCCATGTGTATTTTTTTATGGAGCTGACTTGTCAAAAATACATTATTTATTTATTTATTTTGTATTTTTAATTTTTAATTTGAATTTCAATTTCAATTGGGGCCGACCTTCAACAAGTGAGTTTAATTATTTTAGTTTTTTTATTTTAGGTCAACACTTCCTCAAACTTCAACCTTACCATTTAAAAAAATGGTTTTAGGATTTCATGTATTATTTTATCTTTGTTATACATTCTTCAAAGCCATTCTTACCATTTATACGTCATCTTCAATGGCCATCATAAAGCAAGGGTATGCTCCACCTTATTATGGTCAACATTATCATTCAAATGTATTTCCACAAGTTATATTTAATGATCATCGTGTCACTCTAATCAAGGGCATCAAGAATATCATACCCACACATCTATGTGCCAAATCATCTTCAACATTGCTTCAAGGGTACCATCAAGGACCCCATCATTAAGGTGCCACATCATCATCAACCAAATGCCAACACTGTCCATCACTTCATCAACACCAAGGGTGTAGAAAGTGTGCTATCATGCCACCATATGTCTTAGGGTTTGTTGTATTCCATCAAGTATGTCCAAGTGTTGCAACAAGCCTCAAGGGATTCAAAGAGGACCGCACCACCATGACATGCATGACCAAGGACCCCACAAGAAACCAAGTGTCCAAGGTGTCATCATACCATCAAATAAGTGGTTGCAAAGTTTTCCTTATGCCCTAGGACCATCCCCAAGGGTTCCAAGGACTTCTTCACCATGCAAGAGGCTTCATGGGATTCTTCCACCATCTTAACCACTCAAGAAGACCTCCAAAGGGTCAAGATCCCTCAAGACATCACCTGTGGGGTTTCTAGACTTTCTTTTGGGGTACCATGACATCATCAAAGCATGAATGACCACATGATGGGTCATTAATGCTTCTCCAATCCATCTAGGGCTTCTCCATCATCCACAGGGGCTTCAACACCATCTCCAGGGTCTTCAACACCATCTTCAGGGTCTTCAGCACCATCAACAAGGTTCTTCAACATCTTCAACAAGGTGGTGGCTCCAAGATCCATCCTTGTGGGTACAGGGACCTTGTCAATTGGGTACAAGGTGGTTCAAGGCTCAAATCGACTTTGTAAGGTATCTAAGGCACAACAAGTGGGACTTGGTGGCATCAATGACAATTTTATCAACATACATTTGTTGAAGTGAAGAGGCTGCCTTTCTTTGACATCTTTAGATGGCTATAATCAATGTTGGATGCGTTGGAACTATTCAACAATTTTGGTAGTTGTGTTGTCTTTGGTTTGAACCAATATGGATGATTTCTTCCAGGAGGAGCACCTTGAATGTGTGGCCTTGAATTGTAGAGGTACTCAAATGGATGAGGGAACACCGACTTTGTGTTTTTCTTGTTTATGATGAGTAGAGGGACCCTGTGTAGAGGATGTGGAGGTCTTTGTGATATGATGTTCTCCTTCAGAGGAAATTGTGACGAGGGAGAATTTCTCGATGTGGGAGATTGTCTTCCTGCACTGCGAGATTGTGGCAGGAGAAACTATCTCTGGTATCCGATAGAGCTGTCCTCCCAAAGTGACAATGATACTCTGAGGTCGTGATTCATATACAACATGACGTTTCCACATATATGGTTGTACTAAAAGAAAATCACAGACTTCAAGTGGGGCCACATCACACAGTACCTCATCTTTGAAAGGCTTGATGCCATATGGTAGGAGACACTGCTGAGTAATGTGGATACCTTGTCTTTGTCTTAGACAACTAATGTTGTATGGTTGCATGTGTGGTGTTGTCGGAAGCTCCAATCTCTTCATGACTTCTGTTGAGACTAGGTTCTTTTGGCTACCGTAGTCAACAACAAAATGTAAGGGGATTCCCTTCACCCACATCTGTGAGTGGAATAGACGTTCCTCTACCGTCGACTCTTAAGGTTTCTCTGGTTGGATTTGTGTGGTAGCAACAGTGACACTGGGTTCTGCATCACTGATATGCTTACCATAGTCTACAACTGTGACATTGGGTTATGAGTGGGAATTATCAGGATATGATTCTGAAGCTTTGATCTCGACCACCATTGACTTCTTTGAGCGACATTAATCAGAGTTGTGCTAGGGGATTTTGTGGAATTCGCATCACTTCCTGGTTTCCTTCTTTGTCTTTCCATTACCCTTTTTTGCTTGTGGTGGGGACTGGTTGTCATTTACTTGTCCTGTTTTCTGCGGGCCAAGGTTTCCTTTGCCTTACTTCTGCAGTGGGTTCACAGGTCCAAAGTCTCGCTTGTTCTTTTGATGAGATTTCTATTCGATTTTGACATCATACCGATAGGCAGATCCAAGTGAAGTGATTTCTAGGAAGTCCATCTCAGTTTGGATGTATCGATGTAGGCCACTACGATATTTTAGTACCAGGTGTCACTCGAAGTCCTTGATAGCCAGCATTGCGCGCAAGGTATAAAAGTTGTTGGTGTACTCCGAAATATTTTGGTCCCTCTCTTGTCGCAGAATGGTCCATTTGGTGTACCGGTGATCATAGTTTCCCACAAGGTAATACCGTTCCTTGACGACATCAATAAAGGAGGCCCAACTGGGACTAGCCTCGTTCTAGAATCGTCTAATGAGCTTTGCTCACAATAAGTAATCCACCAATTTTTGACATGGGGGACGACCTTAAGGAGCGTAAAAGTGATCTTTTCCTTGTCAAAGAAATTGTGGACAGAGAAATACCCTTCTAGAACATTCAACCACTTATCAAGGGCATCAACATTGATATTACCTTCAAATAAAGGAATATCAAATTTAGCTTATACCTTGAATGGTGAAGGAATATCAAAGTTAACTGCTCGTTGAAGGTGCATCTGCCACTGTCGACATTCATAGAAGGATCTGGGCGAAATTATCCATCATCTCATTCATCTGTTGCATGAGGGCTTCCTCGAGCAACAACTTGATAGTATCACCTACTCTGTCGTCTCTCTTTTCTTCCGCCATGGGAGGCCGCTTTGGGCGGCGAGAGTGGTATTCCCCAACTGAAACTATTTTAAGACCCAACTCTCTATACCTTGACCTCGTCGGGGACATGCACCAAGAAACAATCAAAGAGAAGATTGCTCTGATACCACTGATCCAGATTTATGTGAGAACAAAATGAAAGAATATATATAGAATCATAAATACAGACATATTGAAATGAAAACAGAGATACAATAAACACATATTCTATTAAATGGCGGAAATAGAACAGACTGTAAATACAACAACTAGAATGATGGTAGCTATCTTTGAGAAGATATGTGGCTGCTACGCTCATATTTGTCAAGATGAATACAAAATAAATCCAAAGGGGCCTATTTATAATAAGAAAGAGGGCAATAACCCTAAAGGCCCAAAACATAACCCTAGAAGATGAACCATCATAAAGTTTGCAGCCCCAAGGTGGTTAATTTAACAATAAACTTTCTGAAGTTATAAATTTTGCATACGATCTTCGATTTGGGAACTCAATACCTCACTAGAAAGGTCTATTTGAGCTTTACATCTGTTGGGACCTCTATATACTAGTTAATTAAAACATAACATGCAGAAGGCTCAATATAAATTGTCAACCCAGGAAAGTCTTTTATTTCAAAGATAATTTGCACTATATATGCTTAAACACTAAGTAGTTGATGCTCTGAATAAGTTGCCCTACTTATCTGTTCAGTCAAACTCTTTCCATCATTAATCTAATTGAAATCATCTACCTAAGAATTCAGAATTATAATGTCCTTCCTACAACTCTAATCTAGGGATGGACAGAACATGAAATAGCCATCTAGACTTACTAGATGGCTATTTCCTAATGTAGGCTGGTAAATGAGTCATTATGAGTCATTGGAAGGATCTTTCCTACTGAACATGATTGCTAACAAAGGAGGAAAAAGCCCTCAGCTGAACATCACCTAAGAAAGGGACATGATTCGAATGGCGGTCCAAAGGACATGCCAGCTCATGTAAATAAAGCTCACAAAGCAAGTTTTGCTCAACAAAATCACTTTCCAAAAATGTTTCCAGAAATTTAGCCGAAGTTGCTATCTCATAAGGTCTCCCTTCCTTCATAGCCTTCAGTTTAAACCAAATGAAATGTTCAAATAAGAACACAGGGTAAGAGGAGGATGGTGTTCTGGTACCTAACAGTTCCTGGGAGAGAGTGTACAACTGGTCTTTCTCCACTTGCATGGATTTGAACTTTTTCAGCTCCTTCAGCTCTTTCTATATCTCTTCCCAGCGAAATTTCTGGAACATTAGTTCTTCTGCCCATCTTTCCCTTAATTCCCTGATGGTCTTCCTATGTTCAGCAAGGGGAAACATTCTTTCTTGATACCTCTCCACCTGAATCTTCCGCTTCCTTACTTCTATTCTTAGGAGTGAGAGCTCTTTGGTTAGCCTCTATGTCCCTTCATCTTCAGCATGATCTTCATTATCAGAATCTAGATTGACAAAATTTTGTGAAAGTTGAGTCCATACCTTGCCACCTGATGCTTCAACTTGAACATTATGTACTCTTGAACATTATGTACTTCTGGGGATGCTGGTTCTTGTGTAACAGCATCCTCTCCTTGAAATTCTCCTACAACAACCTCAACGTGTATAGGTGCCTTTGAAATAACTTCTGGGGATGTTGGTTCTTGTGTAACAACACCCTCTTCTTGAAATTCTTTTCCGACAACCTCAACAACCAATTGTGAAAGTGTTGGTTCTTGTGTGACAACCTTTTCATAAATTTCAATCTCCACATCTACCTGTTTTTCAGCTGCAGCTTTGACAGGGAGATGCAAGCCTACTGGTTCTTGTGTATCAGAGCCCTGCCCTTCTATTTCTTCATGCTGTTGGGGTTGTTCTTGAGTTACTTCCATGTCCTCTGCAATATGAAGCTGTGCTTTGAGAATCTCAGTATCCCCCGAGGACTGTGATTGCATTCGTTCATCCTCTCCTAGATCCAGATAAGGAATTATGTCCACCTCGAGATTGATTTCTTCTTGTTGCATGAGAGTCTCAACAACAATTTATGAAAATGTTGGTTCTTGTGTAACAACATCCTGGTCAATTTCATCATTATACTGCTGCTGAGGTTCTATCTTTATTAATTTTGTGCCCCGAGATGGTTCAGGAGTCACAACATAGACTTCTTCGTTAAGATCAGGAATATTTTCAGTCCTCGGTTCATCTGCCCTAATTTGGGTGGCAACTTTAACAAGAAGGTTCGAGGATGTTGGTTCTTGTGTATCAACACACTGTCTGTCTACTGCTTCCATTTGTTGAGGTTGCTCTTGGGGAGCTTCACTGTCCTTTCAATCAGATTGTCCCAGGAGCACTTTTGTTTCTTCTGCCGGCTGTGACTGTAATTGTTCATTTTCCCCCTTTTCTGTACCAGGGATCATTTCTATTTCCATTTCTTCTGTATCCCTCACTTCCACCTTAGGTGCTTCTTGTCCTTGTTCTTCCACAGGTGTTGGTACGGGTTGTTGTGTCACAAAGGCACGAATTATGACTTTGTAGCCTCACTGGTTAAAGATCTCCCCACACACAGGGCATACCACTTTCTTTACCTCCTCACCATCCTCAACAGGAGGTGATCCTTCTAATTGGTCTGCAGCTTCAACCAGCGTGTGCAATTTCCTTTCTACCTGCTTCCTGCATGTCTCCTTCCAGTTTTCTAGTTCTCTCCAAAGCGTCTGTAGCTCTTCCTTTAGTAGACCATTTTCGTGCATGAGTTCCTCGATTTGAGGTTCCTCTGCAACCAGTTCCTGTCAGGCATTATTTTCTTTGGGTCTCAAAATGGGGAATTCAATTTGTGCTTCTAGGTTTGCCCATATTTCCCGTGCTGTTTTAGCTGCTGTAACCGACCTGGTTCTTGTTCTTCTTATCGGTAGTGGTGCCTGCACCTCCTATTTTGATCTTCTTCTTTTCTTTCGTGGTGCAGGAATCTCCAGATTTGCAGCTGATGTGGAAGGGATATCTCCTATCTCAGCATCCTCCTTTTCTTCTTCAATTAGAGTTCCCCCCCATTCAGGGGAAGATTCAATGGTCAATACCTCTGCATTTTCTTCTGTTATTGTGGATCTAACAACCTCGGCTTCAATTGTCGCAGCATCCAATGTTGCTTCATCTTTAGCCTTTGTTGCCAGAGCTCCCACATTATTTAATCATTCCACAATGTTTTCTCCTACATTTTCCTCCAATTCCTTTGCTTGGTCATTTGACTGATTATCCGCTCCAGTCTCATCTTCCCCCCAACTAAATTGGAGGGACTTCGGTCCTTTTGTTGTTCTTCATCTCCCCTCAACTGTACATTTGCATGCTCCTCTCGGATTTGAACATCCCCCAAGAGTATAGGTACTTCCACTTCTTCTTCTATTGGAACACCAGCCAAAAGGACGGGTTATTGGTTTATTTGAGTTTGACCTGTGAATTGTTCCCAGGTTTGGTTCCTCTGAACTAAGGCCCTTAAGATTATTAATTTGATTAGGTCGTGATGGGTAAGGGAGGAGTTTGGATGCTTGGCTGTTCTGACAAACACTGCCATATGGTGTAGGTCTTTAAATAGATAAAATGGAATATTAAGTAAGGCCCTATGGCGTAAATGAGACAGTAGAGGAAGTTCAGAATAATAGACAGTCAGATACCTACCTTCGCAGGTGATATAATTTTTTAGGAAGACTGCTAGTTGATCCCACGGCCGAGGCAGTGATTGTAATGCTATCCCTCGCCTTGATGGACGAATTTATTCCCCCTCTATCGGATATTCCTGTACTGCGGCAGCATTGGGAGTTCGTCGACCAAACCAGGCTCTTCCTACCTGAGGAAGGATGGTGACTTCAGCCACTATTGCTTCAGAGACTTCTATATGTAACCCACTAACCTTAGAGTGGGTTTCTGTAAGATTTAAAGCAAATTGTAGAGTTGTCTCTCAATGGAACCCATCCAGGCGTTGGAAAAATTAAGTCCAACCCGCAGCTTCAAAAATAGCGAAAACTTCAGCATTTCTTCTCAATTCTCGCGTATTTGGAGGTTTGTGCCGAGCTGGGATACCCATGTTCGTTTGTCTTCTAAATTCTTTATCAACCCAACAAATTGCAGGTCCCGACAATGGAGGTTAAAGAACAAAGTATGCGTGAACAACTGAGATTGTAGTTGGGTAAATTCGGAAAGTTGAGACAGTCGTGAGTATGGAAATCTTGGTAAAATTTGTTCCAAATTAGGAAAGGGTGACGGTTATAGGATAAGCGTGAATAGCCATTAATTCGTGCGAGTGGACAGTTAACGGTATGCGGGTGTAATGATGGGCTTAAAAAGGTAGGCATGATTAATTTTTTCAAATCTAGTTAACGCTTAATCAAGTAGATAATCAGAACCATACCTTCGTAAATATGCTATGAACCATGACCTTTGAGAATAATAAAGCATGTGAAATGCAACCATTTAAATTTAAACATTATTGCAGGCGTGCTGTCATGATCTTTTATCTCGGTGGAACATAATGAAAGCTGTGAAGTAAGTTGGAATGAATGGCAGCGGGAATTCTGGCCAGATCTGGAGGAGTCGCGACCACAAAATTGTAAGAAGATCTGCCCATATTGGGGAAGTTGCAGCTGCGAGCCATAGAAAACTCATCCAGCTTGGTGGAGTCGCAGCTGTGAGCCATAGAAAAATCAGCCAGTTTGGCTGAGTCGCAGCTATGAGCCATAGAAAAATCAGCCAGTTTGGCAGAGTTGCAGCCGCCGAAAAAAGGTAAAAATGGGCAAAATTTAAACGGAGTTGCAGCTGCGCGGGACAGAAAAATGACCGATATTTTACGGCGTTGCAGCTGTGCGGAACGAGAAAATGGCATTATTTTACGGTGTTGCAGCTGCAAATAAACGGAAAAATAGGCAAGGTTTTACGGTTTTGCAGTTGCGCGGAACGAAAAAAGGGCAATTTTTTTTACGGTGTTGCAGCTGCAAATAAATGAAAAAATAGGCAAGGTTTTACAGTGTTGTAGCTGCGAATAAACAAAAAAACAGGCAAGGTTTTATGGTGTTGCAGCTATGCGAAACAGGAATTTTTTTTTGGATAGGAATTGCAGCTGCAACTGACTGTTCATTGTTTATTGTTCTTTAAGGAGTTTCCTTCTGAAGCAGGAAGTTGCAAAAGGCCGCCCACCGTCGTTAGGCCCAATCATGATCATTGCTCCTCAGGTACATCCCTGCACATATTCTTAAAAAAAACGGATCAAGTGCACAGGAAAAACAAAAACATCTATTTATTTATGTACAAAAATTTGTGTGGGAATCATAGTGATTGTATAAAGATTGACAGGGGCAGAGAAAAATTCCTACCCTTGTTCTAACTGGTATTTCAAATCAACTGCAATCTGTGAAGTGAACGTGTCCTTCGAAATGGGCTTGTGGTACAGTTGCAGCGTGTGACCATTAGCAAATAATGGTGCGCGATTCTCATCAATGGTGACCAGGTGGACTGTACCATTGTCAAATACTCTATCTATCAGATATGGGCCCAACCATCTTATACGTAACTTACCTTTAAAGTCCCTTTTGAATCTTGAATCTTATAATAATGCCCAGTCTCCTTCACAGAAGACTCTCTTTTTGATGAATCGATCGTGCCAGTTGGATTTCTGTTGCTGAACTAATACTGTATGATCCACAACAGCTAAACGTTTCTCATCAAGTTCATTCAATTGATTCAATCTACTTCTATGGGCTTCAGTCACATCTAAGTTTACCTCCATAGCTGTCTTCAGGGTCTTGATTTCGAATTCGATGGGGAAGACAATGTTTTTTCCATACACCAAGTCATAAGGAGAGAAACCTGTAGTATTGCGCCAAGTAGTACGATATGCCCACAATGCTTCTGGAAGTCTATCAGCCCAGTCTCTACGATGGCTCCTGACTGTTTTAGTAAGGATAGCTTCAATGACTTTGTTAGTGCTTTCCACCTGGCCATTGGTCTGGGGATGGTATGGCAAAGCTATCTGGTGTTGGATATGGTACTTCTGTAGCAAAGCTTCAAATTTATGTGACCCAAACTGAGGTCCTCCATCTGTAACCACTTCCTTGGGTACTCCAAAACGAGTAAATATTTCTCCATACAGGTACATCCTGGTCATTGGCTTTCACCAAAGCCACAACTTCTACCCATTTTGTCATGTAGTTGGTACAAACTAAGATGTAGGATTTTTGCCTGGAGTGAGGGTTGATAGGGCCAACAAAATCTAAGGCCCATTTGTCAAAAGGTTCAACCACCAACTGTGGTTGAAGAGGCATTTAATCTAATCTGTTAGGTTGGCCCATCCTCTGGCAGCTGTCACAAGACTGGATATACTTTTTCGCATCCTTGAAAATTGTTGGCCAATAATAGCCCATTATCAGCACCTTATGACCTATCCTGCTATTTGCAAAATGTGCCCCACATAGCTCGTCATGGAAGGCCTTCAGAATATGGAATATTTCTTCTTCTCTTACACATCTTTTGATCTCAAGATCAGGGCCTGTGTAGAAGAGATGACCACATATCCAACAATACCTGGCACTTTGTTGAATAATTTTTCTCTTCTCTTTTTTTGACAAATGTGTCGGAAGCTTCCCTGCAGCCAAGTAGTTAGCGACATCTGCATACCAAGGGGAATGAGTTGAAACTGCAAATAAGTGTTCATCTGGAAAAGAGTCCTCAACAGGCAGATTATCGTCACTGTTAGTAAAATGAGATAAGAAACCAACAACAATATTTTCTTTTCCAGGTTTGTCTATAATAGTAATATCAAATTCCTGTAATAATAACAACCATCTAGTTATCCTAGCATTTGTAACGGGTTTATTCATTAGATACTTGATGGCTGAGTGGTCAGTGTGTACAAATTAGGTGGGATATCAAGTGATGTAGTGTCTAAATTTGTTAATGGAGTAGACAATGGCTAAAAAATCCTTCTCTGTAACAGTATAATTAAGTTCAGAAAGGGCCAAGTTTTTGCTAATGTAATAGACTGCATAAGGTGCTTGACCATCATGTTGTCCTAAGACTGCTTCAATGGTAGTGTCAGAGGCATCTGAAGAAATGTGAAAAGGCAGGGCCCAATTGGCCTCCCTTAATATGGGAGTTGTAGACAGCTTCTCCTTAAGTTTAACAAACGCTGTTTGGCATGCATCATTCCAAATAAATTGTACATCCTTCATTAACAAAGAAAACAAAGGAGAAGCAAGTTTGGAGAAGTTTTATATAAATATTCTATAATAACTAGCATGCCCTAAGAAGCTACGTACCTCTTTCTGTGTTCCAGGAGTGGGTATATTTTCAATTACCTTGATTTTGGAGGGATCTACCTGGATGCCATCAGTAGAGATAAAGTGCCCCAGAACTACACCCTCGCTCATCATCATGTGGCACTTTTCAGTGCTCAAGGATAGCTGGGTTTGCTCACAGTGTGTTAATAGCTTTTCTAAAATTTTTAGTGCCTCTTCAAAGTCACTGCCATAAGGAGTAAAATCATCCATAAAAATCTCCATACTGTCATTAACCATCTCCGAAAAGATTCCAATCACAACACTCTAAAAAGTGGCAGGTCCATTGTACAAACCGAAGGGGAGTACTTTGTATGCAAAAGTACCCCAGGGATAGGTGAAAGTGGTTTTGTCTTGGTCTTCTAGAGCAATCTGAATTTTATTGTACCCACTAAACCCATCCAAAAATGAGAAGAATTTCTTCCCAGACAGGGTGTCCAGTACCTGATCAATGAAAAGCAAGGGGAAGTGGTCTTTCTGAGTTGCCTTGTTTAATTCTCTATAATCTGTGCAAACTCTCCACTTTCCGTTCTTCTTGGGTACTATCACGAGTGGAGAAACCCACTTGCTGTCTGAGATCGGGTATATAAATCCTGCTTCCAAGAGTTTCTGAATTTCCTCTTTCACTATATCCCTAATGTTGGGGTTCATTCTTCGTTGTGGCTGGCACACAGGTCGAGAGTCTCTTTTGATGTAAATATGGTGAGTGCACAGATTAGAAGGGATACCCTTCATATCTGTGTACTCTCAGACGAATTCCCCCTTATGTTTTTTTAAGAGAGTGATTAGACGTTCCTGTTCGTCAAGAGCAAGATTGTGATTGATATTCAACGTTTTTCCCAGCTCTATCTCAACTAGAACACTTTTCGAATTCTTCAACACTGGAACTATATGAGTATCATTGACTAATGTCTCCTTTGTGATATTTTCTTGTTCTTCTTCACCTAGAGTACCATTTAGGATCTGATAAATTTGTTTATTGACAGAAGTGGGTTCACTGATGAAATTATTGATAGCATCGTCTTTTGTTTCATCTTTGAAGGTCAAGGCCTTCCCTATCGTTAATAGTGGCTGAACTCCTTCCTCCTCTTCCAACTCCACCGATAATGGAGTTTCGGCTTCTAAACTAGGCCACGCTAGAGGATACAAGGTGAGGTTTTTTTGTTTTGATTCCATCTGAAATGGTCATAGACCTTGACCAACAGCTGATGCAAGAATCTGGCTAGCCAGGGTCTTCCCAGGATAAGCGGGTGTCCCCCCAGCTGTGACTTAGGCTGTAAAACCAATAAATCAGTAGGGTATTCCCACGAGTCAACTGAGACTACGAGGTCATCCAAGATTCCCTTGGGTTTTGATGGTGGACCTATTAGCGAGTTCTAGAATGGTAGGGGTTGGCCTGAGATTAGTGAGTCCAAGTTTTTGTACAGTTTCTATGGTCATGACATTAATGGCTGTGCCTAAATCTACCAGCACATTCGGTATCCGCGTGTTCCCAATCTGCACGGTGATAGTGGGATTCCCAGGATCATCGTATTTGGCCAGAAGGGTTTTTCCCATTATCAGTTCGGATAGTTTCCCTATGACATGGACAATGGGAGGATCCTTAGATTTTCTACCTAGTTTTCTTACACATAGATCCCGTACAGTTTTGGCGTATATAGGCACATCATGAAGGGCCTGCAGCAATGGAATTTTGACATAGAGATTTTTTTAACTCTCCTAAGAGGTTAAATTGAGGTTGTCCCACTGCTTTCTATAATGTTAGTCTTTCAGGGTATGGAGATTCTCTAAACGACTGTGTAGGCTATGTCTTAGTTGCTAATTCCTTTTGTGTTTCAGTCGGTGTCTCGGTAGGACCTTCAACATCCTCAATAATGAGAATTACTGCATTGGATGAGTATTGCTAATTCATCCTCTCTTCAGACACAGAGGATGGAACATCCTTGATGACTAAAGGTTCCACTACTCTCCCTGATCGTAGGCGTATATCATTACAAGAAACGAGAGTAATCGAATAAGCGGGCATGTTGGCAATCTCAAACTGGTGGACTGCTTTATTGTTTGGGTTGGGGTTAGGTTGAGTAGGCATCTGAGGACGTATAGGCGTGTGAGGTGCAACATTGTTCTGAAGTTGCAGCTGCGGATGCTGGTACTGTTGGTATGGTTGAGGATACTCTTGAGGAGGGTATTGTTGATGTGGAAACTGTTGAGGAGGTTGGTTATGGGGAAAATGGTTTCCTGGATGGGAGTTCCTCCACCACGGAGACCAAGAATTCTGTTGGTTTGGTGACCGTGTCCAAGAGTTCCAGGAGTTAAAATTTTGCATCGGAGGTTGAGAAGGATAACATTGATGGTTGGAATAAGATGAAGGGAATTGTGTATTCATGTGATGCATATTATTCCAATTATTTATGTTATTTGAAAATGGAAATGAGTCTGGAGTCATACCTTGATCCTGAGGCTGCCAAGTCTTTTTCTGGGCAATGAAGTAGGTTGGTTCCACATCTAGAGTTGATGCCTGCAGAACTGCCTTCACTTGAGGTAGGGAAGGACATTCCTTTGTATCATAGTTCAACTCACAAAGCTGACACACTTCTACCTTGTCGAGTGGGAACTCCTTCAGGGGATGTTTCTTCCTGCATTTAGGGTAGAATACATCGAGTGTTAGATCTTCTACTGCTTGTTTTTGCTTTGCCCTCAGGACATCTATTTCTGAGGAGATGGAGCTCATCATTTATGTCTCGAAATTATCGAGGAGATTTCCTATTTCTGCTTGGGTGGCTCCTACATTAGATGACTTCTTTGTTCTGTCGAAGACATCTCGTTCTAATTTATCTGGTTTGTCCTATTTGTTATTCCTGGAAGATCCTTTGGAATACCTCTTGCATAGTTCAACAATCTTTTCAAAGGATTCCTTTGAGATATTCCCTTTTCCTAACAGGTTCAACATGTCTAGGTAGTCTTCCCTAATCCCACGGAGTAGGATTATCTTGAGCACATCTAACCCCATATTAGTCTGTCCAGCTCTCTGCACATTATATAAAAGCCTTTCAACAAAATTTTCCAAGTTTTAATCGTCCCTCTGTACCATTCTAAACAATTCTTCTCTGTTATCTTTGGTATTGCAGTACTCCTGATATTTTTCTAGGAACACTTGTTTCATCCGGTCCCAGGTGGTGACAGTTCTACCACCCAGGCTCATGAACCAACATAATGCATTATCCTTCAGAGTAGCAGGGAAAAGTTTCAACTTCTGATCACTAGAAGTGTAATCATAGCTGCGACAGAGGATATCAAATTCGAAAAGAAATTCGTTTGGATCCTCTGTGGCTTTTCCATGAAAACGAGGTAAAACTGATGGTGATATATTTTTCATGGGGGCTATTCCCTCTGGCTGTTGAATGGGGAACTGTAGTGTAGCAACAGTCCCCTCAGGCAGGGGATCACCCTCATTATGATGATTTTCTCCCATCCCCTCTTCATGATCTTTTGGATCACGTCTGTTATTCATGTGTTCTTCTGCTCTCTCCTCTCTGTGCTTCCAAAGATCGTTTAATTCTTGATGGAACTATGTCCACTCTTCTTTTGTCACAACTTTCCCGTTAATGTGATATACAAAATCTCGGTCAGCTGATTTCGTAGTACTAACTTTGTTTTCCTCTGCAGGGACACCTGAGGGTGTCACAGCTTCTCCTGTGTTCTCCACTGTGGAAGTTGATGCTTCCACCTTGGGAATAATTGGGCTCCTTCTGACAAATGATTCTTGATGGCGAGCTTCGTTAGAAGAATTGATCCTATCAACCAGATCGTCAATGAATGTCTTTCTTCCCAATGCTGGTTTTCTGCCACGACCTTGACCACCTACAAATTTAGTATTATGGGGAGTTCTGGGGGTTTCAGGAATATCACGTTGAGTCCTCCTCATATTCATACAACCCAAAACATGCGAGCTTAGAAATTATTGAAGAAAAATGAATGGATGCAACTACTATGGTGTCTAATAATTACCATCTCCGACAATGACGCCAAAATGTTGGGACCTCTATATGCTAGTTAATTAAAACATAACATGCAGAAGGCTCAATATAAATTGTCAACCCAGTGAAATCTTTTATTTCAAAGATAATTTGCACTGTATATAATTAAACATTAAGTAGTTGATGCTTTGAATAAACTGCCCTACTTATCTGTTCAGTCAAACTCTTCCCATCATTAATCTAATTAAAATCATCTACCTAAGAATTCATAATTATAATGACCTTCCTACAACTCCAATCTAGGGATGGACAGAACATGAAATAACCATCTAGACTTACTTTTGCAGAAAGTTAAATCCTAATTTACCATACTACATAAGGATCCATTAAAACTAGTTACTTCAATCTTTAATTTAAGAATTGAGAATACAAGAATTGAGCCAACAAGCATGACTGCAATCTGACTAAATTAACACAATCCAAGGAAGACTAGTAAATGGAAAGAAACTAGGGATGAGCCTGACTGTTACAGCTACCACACAATTGCATAAATGGAGCTTAACCTACACAGTCGATTGTCACACCACACTGCTGCAGCTTACACTAATATAAATATAGATCATTCAAGGAAGCACACAATAAGTTTATTAATGTTGTAGCTACTGTAAAAGAATGTAATTACCACAACATTCACACCACACAACAGAATAACTAAAATGCCTAATTAACTTGGCAATCTCTGTAGGAAGGCCAACCCAGCGTTCGAACAGAGACAACGGAAGCTAACACAAGTTAAACGCCGAGATCTGAAGAATCACACTCCTTGTATTAAACGGTAGGATGAAACAGTTGCTGTCAAAACTTATACAATAGGATTAATAATTTTTCAACTCCCTGGCTCGGAATAGTTTCCAATATTTATACATTCACAATTGTAACTTCTTCCCACTGATATTGGGCAGCAATGAAGATCTTTGATCTTCAGGCCGCCCCATTTACGATACACTGTTACAGTTGTGGGCAAGATAGAAGCAAAAAATATAGGAAATCTGTTACTCGAGCCAGCAATGAGATAACATGATCAATCTAGAAGATGCTTCATCGGTTGCAGCTACCCTCGAGCAGCGACGCGTTGTTGCATTCGAGTTTGTTGTAACCAAGTTTGTTGCAGCCACCCTTGTACAGCTTGTGTGGAATAGTAACCTTTCATTGCATCCCTTGTACAGAGATGGAATTGGTGGCGATCAACTTAACAACGAATGTCCATCTCTCTCTTGACTCGTTTAGCCTGCTACACTTGTATCCTTTACATCTCGAACTATCTTTATAAAATCACCATATGTTAGCATAATTCAAGATATAGAGTCCTGATTACAACAATCATAAGTATTAATAAGATAAAAAAATAATTAACCATACCTGTATGGATTGAGGGATCAAGTGAAGGAAAACATCTGTTTGGTGCATATAATGGAGTAAGGTAAGGAAAAAAGGGGTAGGTAAATGTGGTCAAAAGGGGGTCATTTCTGGGCCCAACAACATCTTTTAAATGGAGCCAATTGGCCTTTACCCTCATTTGGCCATCTAAATTGTAAAAAAACCATCGTTTAGGGCCTCAAAACGGCCCCAGAAAGTTTGGGACCCGAAAAACCATAGAAAATTATTAGGAAACTGCCACAACGGACAATTGTTTTGAGCTAGCAGAATAGGTGGATGGCCATCGATCTCCATATGGATCAGCCAAGCGGGTGATCCCTATAAAATAATCTAATACTTTTAAGCTAAGAAATAAAAGATGAAATTAGTCTAGGAGTTTGAAAGGAAATATTGTAACAAGACTTTACAAAATAAAATTAAGTCAACAACATGAAATACAAATTATTCCATCCACATAAGGTTCACTTTTAGAAAAATGATTGTATGATGTAGATCCGTGCCAAATGGAGTCTAAAAAAGGAGTGCTATTGTGATGTGTATTTTGCAAATGTACTTGGTCAGTTTTAATTTTTAAAAGATGAGTGGATTAAGAGGAAAGAGAATTCCCAATATACTCTGAGGTACGAGGAATATGTCCAGATTTTGACAGAAGTGTCTCCTTACAAGAAGATGTGGGCTAGATGGAGTCACGGGGGTGTGTCCAACACTACACCAAACTAGGGTGTACCCTGACGAGGCCTCGCGGTCACTTTCTAGTTGTTCCCGCCTTCTCCAACGAATTTTCCCACAGATGATAAACTTCGTGTACGATGAATTTCTGTATGTTCAAGGGGAAGTGGATTTTATTAAAATGAGTTGCTTAGGTAGATGTGAAAAATTATAAAGTGCACATTTCTGCTTTTGGTTATCCCAAAGATCAGGGTGAACCTGTGATGGGAAAGAGCAAACACGAAATGGCGGATGTTTATTCCGATTTGAGATTGTGAAAACGAAAGCAATGTGTGAAACTAATTACTACAGCGAAGAGTCTCTTTCAGGCCTAAAGGTCGTACTCGGGAGAGCAAGGTTGGGTTAGTATTCGATTACTTTTACAAAAAAAAAACTAAAGAAAAATCAATCTAACTAAAGTAGAACTATTCTAAAGCAATAATGATACATAAAGAACATAAAAGCAAACCATTAAGGAGAATACATGAATCCCCTGAGGGGATGGGGTGCGGGTGCTTGGAAATCCCACTTGCTTTTCTTATTATTATTATATTACAAATGAAAATGGTGGTCACCTTTGGTCCTTATAGATCTAGATCCAAAATCTTATATGTTTTAGGAATGAAGAAGGAAATAAGAAGGTTGCTCTGGGAGGCCTTTGATGGCCTAAATCTTCAATTTTTCGGCAGTACTTCTCCTTGTCCTGTAAACAAAAGACAAAAACTAGCCACCTGTCATGCATCAAATGTGCCAAATAATACGTTTAAATATAAAAATTTAAGTACTTAAATGATAAACAATAAGCCTAAGTACTTAATCAACCTAGATCTGCTCAAAATAAAACTTTAAGTTTAGGATCTAGCAGTGTACTTAAATAAATCATCATTTGAATAATATTTTAAAAAGAAACTAATTCACTTAAGCATTTACAAAGTAACCGGAACCAAAGAAGAAGTTTAAATTTAAAAGAGAGAGATGAAGAAAAGTTTGTTGCTAATAAGAGTTACTCGAAAGCTTGAAGTGGGATGCTAAGGGACTATGTTCTTGAAAATTGCTGGAGGTGGAGTGGAGTCAAACTAGATCCACACCTCTTCCAATTTAGATCCCCTGAAACTTAATTACAAACTTCCGCACCTGTGAGATCTTGAAACACACATATAAAGAGATATTAAAATAGCATGGAAATAAGCTTATTTGTCATGCAAATCTTTGATCTCTAAGCATAAATGAATAATTATAAATGAAAGTAAACTTATTTACAAATCCTATTCCTACTGATTCAGAGAAATCATGATTTGGCAAGATCTATATCAAGCATAAGCAAGAATTACAAAGAAAAACAAGTTACCTCATGAAAGCACAATAATGGTGGTCCACATAGAAAAGCACAATACAACTAGCCTCCAAAGCTTCGTTTTTATTATCAATAAAAATAAATAAAAAACGCAATGCATTACAATAACAAGCCTATTCTCTCCAACTCTGACTAGTTTACAATGGGAGAGGAAACCTACTTCTATAGCCAAAACGTGAAAGGGAGGGTCATATCCTCAAGTGGGAGTTTAGTTGAGCTCACGAGATAATCTTGGGATCTTGATTGATTTAGGTTAAAAAAGGAGATGCCACCTCTCTAAGGAGATAAGAGCCATCCTCAAAATTGATTTTTATCAAACACATGTCTATCTCGTGGAGAGATGCGTCCCTCATCTTCACCAACTTGCCACATAGAATATTCAACCTCAAACAACTCGCTATCATAAAGGGATGACTTGCCTTAGTATCGAGTTATTGATACATCATGTTTTCATTTGCCACATATATCGAATTCACTTGCCATGTAATCAAGACATGAGAGGGTGTGGTGGGCACATGACTCAAGTGAATGAAGTCGCCACCCTTCATTGGGGCCCCAATTTTATTAACTCTTACTCCTAAAATATTTTCCTTCGACCTTTGAACCAATCGCCTCCATCAAATTTTGACTTTGCCACATCAAGCACATGTTCCTTTTGACTTTTGGATTATGTCATTTTGTGGCCTTTTTAGCATTTATTGCCATTTTGTCGAATCTTTAAGAAAAAGTGCTTTACTAGATGCTTAGTCGCCCAAAACATAGGAAAAATAGGTCCCTAGGTGAAGAGGACGCTCTGAGTGTGAAAACGAGCCTTCGCACGCCAAATTCCTCCTATGGAACAAGATTTTCTCATATGTCTTTAGGTGGTGGCATACACCGCAACCTTTTACATATGTAATTTCTATTTCCACAAGATATTGAAGGACAAGACATCATAAGAAGCCTTTATTGGTGATAAGTCTTGGGTGTCACATTTATATGTCTTTGATTGTCTTATTTATATTCATCCTCTTTATGAGAAGAGGACTAAACTTAAACCCTTGAGCATAAAGGGTGTTTTTTTTGGTTACAGTGAGACCTCCAAGGCTTATGGTAAGTTTTACGCTACAACTGTGCCAAACGCACCTTTAGGTGTACCCTAGGGAGAAAGGGCCAATTTTTCTACCAAAAGGAGTGTTATCGAGTAATTGTGGTCATGATTGGACCCTTTGGTCATCCTGTAGGGGTACTATGGATTAATGGCACTGTTGATTTCCCTTTATTGAGGTTTTTAACCTCGAGGCTGGTGTCTGGGGCCCCTAAGGGTTGACCACTAGGTCACATGGCTCCATATCCTGTTTATGTAATCTGGTGGCCTTTGCTTCAGCTGTGAGACATTCGTATCCCTTCACGGCCACTTAGGACGCCCTCCTAACCCTTCAGTCAATGGGTTCATGCTCTCCCTGGCCTTATCTCCTTGGAGAAAAGCCACCCTCCATACCAGGCCTTTTCATGATTTGAGAAGAGCGTTGAGGAATTTTACAACATTCTAGGGGTTAGATGGGGTATAACACCCTCCCTCCAGCTCACTCCAGCCTTTCATTCAGAGTGATTCGATTATTTGAGCGTGTTTTGGCACCCGAGGCTACAAATACCCCTCGTATCCTACCTTGAGCCTACCTTAGGCCATATTTTATTATTATTTTCTTGTAATTTTTAGTTGACATTTTATAATTTCAAATTGACTTATTTTAAGGCATGTAGGCCTGGATATCTTGTAAAAAGTGAGCATGAGATCATATAAATACATCTCCTCACTTTCATTTTAAAGACAAAACTTATGGGATAATACACTATGCACTTGTTTTACCCTTGTTAGGGCTCTTTGGAGAGATGCACTCCTCTTGAGCACGGGGGCATCACCTAGGGACCAATATGATATCACATCTGTTCATATTGGGGGGGTTAAAATTAAAAAATTAAAAATCAATATATTGGGGGTATATTAGGGGTAACTAGGGTTTTTTTTTACTATTTAAATATCCAATATGTTGTTGTATGTTTTATTCAACATTATTGCCTGAGCCGTTCACTAGTCCTCCAAGCCTTGCTGCTAGGTGCATGCGAGCTCCTTTGCTTGTGGTCTGAGTGCACCTGCACCAAGCCGAGGTGCCTGCGAGTGGTCAAGGGCGTGTTGCTCCTTGGTTTTTCTGTGGGTTTTCTCCACGTTTTCTCCATCGTGTGGCTGGATAAGAGGGCGTTTTTTCAAATCGGAGCAGTGGTAGCAGTGTTTTCTGAAAAACGAGGGCGTGTTGCTTCTTGGGTTTTCTCCACGTTTTCTCCATCGTGTTTGCTGGATAACAGGGCGTTTTTTCCAGCAGCATTGCAGTGGTAGCAGTGATTTCTGAGGGCATTTATTCACCGTTTTGTGGTCGTGGGTTTGTGGTGGGTTTCTCTGGTGCTGGAGGAGGCACATTGGAGAGCCATTGCATATCATTCTTGGAGGTATACTGTAGTGTGTTTTATCTTTGATGAAAAATGCCTATGGTCAGGGGCCGTTTAGTGGGTGTTTTTATTGTTCAATAGTTTGTAGTTTTTGGTGTCAACTGCTTTAGTATGCCCTGCAGTTTTTTGGTAAATGGCTTTTGTTGTCACACGGGTTTTCCCACTTGATCTGCTCGAACTGACTCAGATGCAGCTAGCATTGCCGTTGGTGGTTTTTTGGGCTTCCCGTGGAGTGGATACGCCTTTTCTGGGCTGCCCCCAATTCCATTACATATGAAACACATACTTTCAATATCCTTGCATTTTTCTCTGTTTCTGATTTGTGTAAAACCATTATGAATGTGTCCACATTTAAGTGATAGGCTAATGATATAGCAAGGGACATGATTACATTTAAAATGCAATAGCAAATGATACTCCGCAAAATGCTCATAAAGTTAAGCCCAAATGATTTTCATCCGTTGAGCAGCTGCTTGTTTATGGCTATTAACATGGTGATGGTTCATAGGGCATTTATTTTTGGCACAATACTTATTTATTTAGTTATGATAATAGCATGCATATTTTATCATTATTTGCATAGTACCAAAAACCAAGTGTGCTTTGAATTTGAAATCCACCATGGACAGGGATTGAACACAGTGAGGTCCATGCTAGTTACATGGGCACTTGGTATGAAATTGGGATGAACCAGTTATTTTTGGTTTGTGGTTTGTCTCCCACTATGAATGTATTGGTTATGCCAAGGCTTGTCTATGGTTTATTTTGTGTTATATCCTATGTTGCTAAGGTGTATGCACCCATTCTTAAGGTACAGTTCTCTGGTGCAATATGCAATTTCCATACGCAGTGCAGGTTCAACACCAGTGTGGGATGTTCACCCAATCTTTTATGGGAGCACACCCCAGGGCCTGCATCATGGGACATCCCCAGCAGCCGAAATATGTTGGGGACTGCAGCCACTGTCCCCATCATAAAACTTAAATAGGGGAAAGGGGGTGACGTCCCCACAAATAACCTGAAAAAAGAACCCAAAAAAACCCTAAGCTTCCAAAAGAGGAGGACGACCTCCCTGCAAATTTAGAAATTCCACCTCCCTTGAGGTTTCTTGGATGAATTTGCAATGTTAAATTAGATCAGCATATACTTCACTTCTTTTATCTGCTATAGCCATACTTGTATTTGTAGCTACATACTAGTACTTCAGAGATCTATACCATATCTAGATGACATGCTTTCATTCTCTTATTGTTGCATTTCCTAATAATCCAGACAAAATTAGTGCTCTTCCTTTACTGTTGTGAAAGAGACCACAGTCTATTTATAAAAGTAGTGATATTAGCAGTTTGAAAAATAATGCCCTAGGGTGTTTTTATTGTTCAATATTTTGTAGTTTTTGGTGTCAACTGCTTTAGCATGGCCTGCAGTTTTTTGGTAAATGGTTTTAGTTGTCAGTTCCATGATGTTTACAAAATCAGGCTTGAAAATCAAAGATTCTTACAAACTAAAGTTAGTAGGAATATT
>LPNX011168123.1:5435-25055 GCA_001517045.1 Pseudotsuga menziesii
ATAACTTCAACAATTAATAGCTACAAGAATATGAAATTCCTGTGAAGAGGTTTTAAGGTTTGGGTAAATCAAATTGTGATTCGATTTGGTCAAAATCTTGACCAAAGATTGAGTTGGCGTGAAGGCTTTCTGTGTTAAAGAATTTACCAAGTTTATGTGAAGTTGAAATGTATATGTCCATCATGAAATCGTGATAGGTGGAAGCAAGAGAAGGTGTGAATGTATTTGTATGTAAAAATATCAAGAATATGCAGAGCTTCTTCTTGCTGAAACTGTGTGAATGGATACCGTTGGACTTATGAAACTTCGACTTGGCATTTGAAAAACAAAATGTTGTGTTTATGTGACTTTAGTTTCAAAAATTGCATGGGTTTGTTTCCCTTTTGTCGAACATAATCACAGATCTTGTCTATTGGTGGAAGGCATGGGTTTGGCACATGTGAATGCGTGTCATCTGACATGGAATAAAGAACAAAAGCCTGAGATGCTGGTAATGTTTTCCTTTGTTTGAATGGCTTCTTTGTTGTAATAACTCGCTATTTGATATTGGTGACTATTTTGAAAGAGATTAGAGTTATGTTTAGCCATGTTCAGGTCATGTAAATCTTGTTCAGGGTTTCAACGAAAATATTGAAGGTGTTTGGTAGGTTGAAGGTGGAAAATCAGAAACAGAGTAATTATGTGTTCTCTTTGTTCCTCACTACACGCTTGGCATATTCTTGTAGTTCTGTGATTTTTTTTTCTTTTATTTGAAATTGGCTTATTAGCCACGCTTATAGAAGTGGAAGGCATCACACCAATCATTGATAGAGAGGTGGAAGGTTGGGAACCAAATTGAAGAGTTGATAATGTTTAAGAATTAGGATTTTTTTTGTGAATATACTCCTTGGGCCTACATCAAAAGTGGTATCATATCCCAATTTCTCTTTGGGATGAATGGAGGAGATGTGTTGCAACAACAGTTTGTAGACGAGGATTTCAGTCAAAATCAACGTTGGAAATTTTTGGAGAAAGGGTAAGTGGATATAGGTCTATGCTTTGCATTTGTTAGAATAATTATATTCTTGAAATAGAGTAACATCTATAAAAGAGTGTGGTAGATGGACCCTTGCAGCGAGGATTGTTGTGGTTACTTTTAGTATAGCGAGAAGTAAGCAGAATAAGTGAAGTTCTTAGAGGAGGAGTGACTGGAAGTAGGAATCCTATAGAGAGAGAATCGGGAGTGCTTGTCAGCTTGAAGGGTTCTGAGTGGGAGAACCAGTGGAAAGGTTTGTTTGCAGTGCAGCATGGACATGGAGGATCTTGTAGAGGTGATGAGAGAGGTGATTGTTGAAATTAATCTTAAGGGCTCAAAGAGAGGCCACAAGAAAGAAAAGAAGGATGTCAGAGAAGATGCAATAAAGAAGAAGAGTCAAATAGAGTTTGTCAGGAAACTTATTGAAATAGAAGGATTAGTGCATTGACAGTGCTGCTACAGGAAAAGGAAGATGCAGAAGACCAGTATTATGGATGGAAATTGAGGAAAATTTTGAAATGGCTTATAAGAAAACTATATTCTAGAAAACTCAAGTAAAAGCTGAATTTTTGGTGGAAGAATAAGAGAAAACTCAAAGCAGTTGAGCATAAAGAGATAGTTCACATCTGTGAACCATAGAAAGATGTATACCTTGATGAAGGGGAGGAAGAAAATATTGATGAAGAATTTGTTGAAAAAATCAGGGATGTAAATAGTTCACATCAGTATGAAGAGAAAAGAGGAGAGCTTTGAGAAACTGAGCAAAATGAAGAAGTTCACAGTATTTGTGAACCTAAACAAGGTGTTTACTTTGATGAAGAAAGTGATGAGGATACTGAAGAGAGGTCTGTTGAATATCTCAGTGGTTGTTAAGAAAAAGCAAAGAAACATGAAGAATGGGAGATGAAAGCATCCACAGAGGCTAAAGAACCTTATGATTTTTATGCTAATGACTTGTTTTACTGCATATGGACAGGCAAAGAAAAAGGGCAGTTGTTGAACACTGTCATGTATATTGGAAAGGATAAAGATGAATATGAAATCTCAGGTATGTTGTGGTAGGTTTACATTAGGAATATCTATCTGGTTGTCTTATTCCAGACAGTTGAAACATATATCTCCAACATGAAATATTGACGGGTGGAAGCAAGAGAGGGTGTGAATGTATTTATGTGTAAAAATATCGAGAATATGCAGAACTTCTTCTTGTTGAAAATGTGTGAATGGATATCGTTGGACTTCTGAAACTTTGACTTGACATGTGAAAAACAAAATGTTGTGTTTATGTGAAGTCGGTTACACAAATTGTGTGGGTTTGTTTCCGTTTCGTCTGAGCATTGAACAAAATCACAAATCCTATCTATTGGTGGAACTCATGGGTTTGGCACATGTGAATGTGTGCCATCTGACTTGGAATAAGAACAAAATTTTGATATGATGGTAATTTTTTCCTTTGTTTGAATGGATTCTTTGATGTAACAAATCGCTATTTGATATTGGTGACTATTTTGAAAAATATTGTAGTTTCGTTTACCCAAGACTTGTTCAACGTTTCCAGAAAACTATTGAAGGTGTTTGGTAGGCTGAAGGTGGAAAATCAGAAACATAGTAATTATGTGTTCTCTTTGTTCCTCACTACAGGCTTTGCATATTCCTGTAGTTCTTTGAATTTTGTTTCTTTTATTTGAAATTGGCTTGTTAGCCACGCTTATAAAAGTTGAAGCCATCACACCAATCATCGATAGAGAGGTGGAAGGCTGGGAACTAAACTTAAGAGTTTATAACGTTTGGGAATTGGGATTTTTTTTGTGAATGTACTCCTTGGGCCTGCATCCCCAAATGACTGGCAATGTAGACCTATTCAAAGTGATTTGATTGATATAATCTTGAATTAAAGAAGGCTCTTATTGTTGTCTTTCAAAATTCTTTGATTAGTTTAATCTTTAGTGAAGGCTCTTGTTGCCATTCAAAGTGTTTTGATTTATTGAGTCTTGAAATAATTAAGCAATGCTCTTGTTGCTGTCATTTTTTCTAATGTTTGGAGAGGTTGTAATTTTCTTCATTGTTACTACTAAGCCCACACCATCTCATTATTGTAATTTATATTGATGGCTTGAATGTTATTACTTCCCTCACTATTACTTCTTAACCTGAGATGTCTCGTTGATGTAATTTCTATTGCTAGCTTGAAGGTTGTTGTTTCCCTCACTATCATTGCAAAACCCTGCCATCATTGTTACTACAAGTTACCTCCTAACCTGGACCTCCATGTGAGAAAAACCTTCAACTGACTGGGTGCACCCTTTGGGGAAAACCTCATGTCGAGTAAATTGTCACCTGAAACTCAACTCCTATGTTTAGGCCAACTCCTAAACAAAGCCAAAGGGGGTGGTCCCTAATAGAAGAATCTAAGGATGATTCGTTTCAAAAAATATACTTTTAGGAGTTCTTTTATAAAAGTAAATATAATCTACCAATTTTCAAAGCGTGAAGTAAAATATAAAAATGAATACTGGTGCCTTTAATCAAATAACACATGTCCTATACACTATATGCAGTATGGGAAGCTTGAAGAAATACTTAGCTTATGATAGAAACTAAGCAGGAGAAGGCAGGAAATTTGCCTAGTGGGTGTACCAATTTACTTCCAATGTTCAAGGTACAAGGTTAATCCTTAAATAATTCCTTGGGACTATCCAAACCTATGCAAAAGAGGCTGCAAAACTGCAGCAAGAAGTCATGCAGAGATCATCACCTAGCTTCCCATTTACCCTGCAAAATGATGGTTATTCATCCTACAAAAGAGACAATAAGTGAGATTGATCAAATAAATGGAACTAGACCTTAAAAACAACAAATGTGTAATTGTTTAGGGGCTGGTTTGAAGGTTGTTATGACATCGAGAAAATATCCATTTGCTTGTACTTGGCTTCCCTCTTCAAATCCACCACCTATAAGCTCAAAAGACACAACTAATAAGGTAGATAATTGGTGTAAAATAGGAAGATATAAGCATGCAAGGTTAAACAGAAGACATGTATGCAAAACACTTCTATTTAGATTATCTATCTCAAGTTATTATATGATTTTGACAAATAGATCTAAGCATACAAATCAATCTACTTAGGATTTTTGTGAATTAACATAGATTCCTTGCATAAAATAAGAAATAAAATCCAATTTTAAATAATGGGTGAGTTGAAAAGAAAGAGTTAGAGGTGTCAAGAAGAATGGCAATGGATTCAATAGGACTAGGTAAGAGGACCCTATCCGAAAGGGTCACCAAAGAAAGGAAGTTGTACTAGGCTAACTTCAATCCTCTCGATGAGTGATTAATCATGCAAAGTGACGCAAATGTAAATAAGATGTAAAGGAGATCAAAGTGTGCATGTCTTCTCACGTGTATTCAAAGGGGTATAGAATATATATAAAAGTGTTTAACACCCCCTTTGCCCACTTTTTTACAACATTTTTACATTTTTACCCCCTTGAGGGACTTAAAAAAATTGACAAGGGAAAACATGGTGACACACTAATGCGTAACGTCAAAACCAAGAACTCATAAACCATCTTGGGGTAGATGCAATAGTACATACTCATGGCTTTGGAGGATTGAAAGAAAAAACCTAGATAAACTCCGATCAATAAGAACTTTTCTTGCAAGGTGTGTTTCAAGTTAATATAACTCGGATCACCTGTTAAAAGATTAATGAACAGCTGTAGCACCTTCGTATTCACTGACTCATTATGGCATCCATCCAAAGCATCAATTAAAGGAAAAAAGTTACCATTTCCTCCAAGAAATTCTCGGTGTATATTTTTCATGAGATAGAATAGCTTGGAGAGAATTATAGGTACAAATATTGTTGCAATTATTTCTAATGTCATGGCTTTTTCTCAAAAAATCAGAAAATCTACATCACAAGCTATGGAATTTGGTGCTTTACTTTAATTTATTCAGGTACCACTTTGCATGCCTGATATGTGTTATTAAAAATACCTTGAATCAGAAAACGATAGAGGCCTTATGTGGTGCCTAGGGCTACTTTGCACTCACATACATGCTCCTATTGTAGCATGCTTCTCTGTGATTGTGTATTTGTGAAGGTAACTGTCCTCATATATAAATTTTTATACGTCATAAGAGAAATTTATCTACCCTGACCAATCATTAAGTTACAAAGTATTCATTTGACCATTGTAGGGTGACATCTTGGCCTTGTTTCCCACTTCGGGAGAGGAACCCGGATTTTGTGGCAATCTTCTTCCTGAAGTGCTGCTCAATTTCTTGCCTGGGTTGCTCCATGAGAATAGTTTGCTCAATGGTAGTGTGTAATGCTATATCAAAAGTTTCAAAATTATAGAAAATCGTGATATTCGTCGATTGACCATCCACATACTTGACTTTTCAGTTAAGATAGTAACTTTTGATCTAGGAACTTCCTCATCAACAACCTTGTTAACATTGTCCAACCCCATAGAAGCTTGCGTTGCTGATGGAAAGCTTGTTGACAACACTCATTGGTAACTCTCCTATTGGCAATGCACTTGTGGACAATGTCCTTGTTGATGATCCTCATGTCTGTGACACTCTTGTTGACATCAGTTCAATTGAACAGTTATTGACAGTGATTGAATTGAACCACCTTTGGTAACTGCATGGGTGTTTGTAACTACTTTGAGATTGTTGTGTATGGTAGGAAGTTAGAAAAGCTTTATATCCTTTCATGATCTCTCTAGCAGAGTGATTTACAAATATTATGATCAATCTGTTTGATTTGTGTGCATTTTCTTAAATTTTATCCATGCTTCTTCTTCTTGTAACATAATTAATGCCACATTGTTGAGTTGTCCTTGATTGTATATTGGAATCGAAATTCAGAGTTATACACTACAAGTAAGGTAAGAGGCTTGTTTGAATATTTGTCTTTATGTTTGTTAATACATGTTCGGAGTATTGTTGCTTGAATATTCAACCCTCTTTTGTTTTTGATTATCTACTTTCTGAAACACGAGAGACCACCATGGCCGAATTAAAAAGCATTGAAACATCTCCTTGATCGAGTAACTCCTTGAAGATGCTCTTGACTAAAAGAGGAGTGACATGATGGACACGTTGATGAATATTTTAAAGAAGGTTACCAGCACAGGCAATTACTCCAATAGCAGCAACTCCATAGCTAGACTCCTACTTCACTGTGAACTGTTTCAAATTTCACCAAAAGTGAGAAGATCACCATTGCTACACCGTAGATGTACACCACATCATAGTGTTGGTGGGAGAATCTCAGCAAATAATTCCTTGTAGACAATAAACTTCACATTGAGACATAGGAAAACCTTGTCATTGTATCACAAGAATCCTTTTATCCTCTCAAGCACACAGATCAACTTTACAAATGATGGTAGCAATTGTACTAATGCAGAGACCAGGCTATTCTGAGCTATGTTGATGAATTATATTAACTCATATTGAACTTATGGATTATAGATTTAGAGAAGTCAAACTTCTGAAGTATTTAAGTGGCCTCTTCCGCTATATTCAATAAAAAAATGAAGTTGGTTGATATGAATACTCTTGTTCAAGCATATAACTTTGCCTTGAAGCTTGAATAGAAGTTGCAGGACAAGAAGGATGACATTGCTGTGCAAAATCTTGAATCTGAACCAACTGAGAGTGAGATGCTTGTCCAATATAAAACTAGGAAGCAACATGTGCCATTACAAAGACCGACCTTGACATAAATCGTAACATATGGAAATGGTATGCTTACCACAGGGTAATAAGGCACAATGAACTAATTAGGCAAGACAATTTATGAAGCTAAATCAGATAATCAGAAATAATTACATATAGGAGCACACATGATTGACACAAATATTTGGGCAAAAATATAGTATTGGAATTTCATTTAACTAAGAAGTTTGTGCAATAATGATACGAACATAATATGCTTAGAAGATTAACACAAAATATGTGTCTGTGATTTCCCTAGAAGAAGTAGGTAGTATACTTGGCGGGAAGCTGTTGAAAGGGCTAGGAGTGTGTCACAGCTTGCAGTTCAGGTCTGTCTGTTTTTTGGTGTTATTTAGTTGCTTTCAAGAAATATGAAATGTACATGCAAACTGCTTAAACCATATAAGATCTGAAATTAGTTTATTTTTTTACATGCTGGACACATTTGCAGGTTAGGTATCTTGATGCTTATATTAAATGGAAGGATCTTGTATATCCAGAAGATTGTCATGATGGTAAGGCTATGGAAAAGGAGGGCATTTCTTTCAGGAATGCCACCATTTGTGGGAAAATATATGAAGGTGGTGAGGCTAAGTATTTGTTGGACTTTGGAAACTAGAAAGACATTCCGATCTGTGTTGTCAAACATGGTAGAAAAATTGAAGAGACTGAAGGCAGTGGAAACAAATACTGGTTGGGAGAATTCCATGTTCCTCTGTATGTATTGAAGGCCTTTGAAGACGGACTTCTCTGGGATTGTCCAAACAAGGGTTCTAAGCAAGTTTGGAAAGGTCCGAATAGGCCGATGAAAGGAATTAGAATTAAGGATATATATCCATTCCTTTTATGTAAGGAAGAGATGGATGGAAAGTGTTCATGTGCCCAGTGTGGGAAGGAGGTATTGGTCAGGTATATTCTCTTCTTCTGGTGATATTTCTTTTCTTCAAAGACCATGTCTAGACTCTATGCATATAAATATACAATATGTAATGTTATTTAACTTCTGTTGAGTCATTGGAGAACAACCATAAGATTTGAGAATCAGGAAATTTACATTCTTGGTATTTATCCTACCTTTTGTCAGCATTGTTGTCTAGATGTAGAAATAACTGATTCCATGTAGCCAAGAATGCTTTTTGATACTACGTGGATACTTTATGCATTTTTATTTTTTACTTGATTGTAAATTTGTATCTATATCATTTTTTATCTGTGCCAATTAGAAGAGAGTTTAAATGGCATGTGTAATCAATAATTATTTTATACATTCATTTGAAACTTGCCTTTGACTATCAGCATCAATAGGTTATTATTGAAAGTCTTAGGGGAAAAGAGAGCATATTTCCATTGTGAGGAAAATGGAAATGAAAGTTTCAGTTCAAGTGGAGAGATTAAAAGGAGTCATTTTGTATTGTATTACTTTCTAGATCAGAATAGTTTCCATCATTTGAGACAAATCGAATCTTTAACTTTGACCCTCGTTTGTAGGGTAAACAAGTATAGTTGGAAATTTCCTTTTCCAAAAGTGTTCTAATTGATGTCTTTAGTTTCAAACCATGTGGAAACAGTGCCATATACCTCTACTATTTTTATCACTAGGATGAGTGTGATCCTACATTACTATTTTTTAAAAACATTTGCTTCAGTGGCATTCCCTCTGAACATATTTGAAGTGTTTATCATTGTTAACATCCTCTCTTGCTGTATACACCTACCATTCCTATTCTTTTCCAGCATGTTAAATTTAAGAAACAAATTTTCTAGCATCATTTCTGAAATGTGGAATGAATATCATTTCGTGTCACTTGTGATTAATAAAATAACTTTATTGCAATTATTTGTTCCCCTGGCATGGTAGGCAGAAAAATTATCGGAGTTCTATGAAGTTTGCAAAGGTCTTGACCTTGGACATGGATTTAAATTTCCTACTCTTGAACAGGTATAGATAATTTCATATTGGGTGCAACTTTTTTTTGTAATGGCGTGTTGCTGGACATTACAGATGTGCATGGTTCTGTGTTATACTTACATTTTGTTCTTGTGAATCAAATTACTGGATGAACAGCCACCAGCATCATTCGTTTCTGCAATGGAAGAGTATGTTAAAGATGCCCCAAGATCATCATCAGTCCGTAGAGAGTTGGTATGAACATCTATCCTAAGAGAGTATATAGTTTTTTGAGGACACCCAAATTGCATTTTGTTTGTTATTTCCAAAGTTCCATTTAACTTTCTAATAATTATTTCTGTTCTAAAAAAATATTAATTAATATTTGTTGTTTCTTGAACAGAAAACTGAGTCTATTCCAAAGGTTTTAGCTCTGGAGTACAAGAAAAAATCAGAGCCCCAGGATGATGTACTGCCACCACCTCCTCCACCTCCTAAACCAGTCAAGGAAAGTCCTGCACCTGTACAATCTGTGCCAACTGTGACAACTGATCTTTTGGTAAAGATTCGTATTATTGCTCTCATTATATTGGAAAATTGTATACATGATACAGGAATACAACATTGAATATAGGATTTGACTTGGAAAGATGTTGATTCTTGTGGTTTCTGTCAAATGTGAATATTGTGGTTTGTGAAATAATTGGAAGCTCTAAGCAGTGCTTAACCAACTGTGAAATGACCTTTTTGAATGCTTGTCTGATGGCAGGGATTTGATGACATTAGTCCGGATCCTTCAATTATAGTACTCTGATAACACTAGTTCAATTACAGTGGTTTTATTACTAGGGTGTAATCAATGGTGAAAAGATTACATACTTTCCCATATATGTGACATATAACCTTCGTACTGATCTGTAAACATGCTCTATCTTTATTAGTGTTATTGAATAGATATGGTTTTATTACTGTGATTAGATTGAGTACTAGTAGAGATTATACAATAGGCTTAAGTACCATTTCTTATGATAGCTTCATGATACTTGTACAAGTTTGATATGTTACAACAAATAAGCTATCTTTGTATTAGTATCACATTATGGAAGTATTAAATCACCTGTCTTATGGAAGATATGCTATTATGTTACCTTTATTACTGAAATGCTTGATCTTTCTATACTAGTTACAATAAAGTAATGGTTATTATACTCTATCCATATGTGTAAAAGGATATGATAGATATGCTTTGTACAACTTAGTGATTACAGAGATAATCAGAGCAAGTTCTATGAATTCAAGTCATGTTGATTACTCGGAACAAGCCCATGTGTAATACTAGAGACCACCATAAGTAAGTAATTACAGCTAATCTAGTAAGCATCATTAGTCATATGTGATTACAATAGGCATTTACTTGCTATTACTTACGTATTAAGTTATATATATACTAGAACTAATCCCTATTATATCCCAAGGAATAAGCAGAGTTATACATAAGATATAAAACCAATCATAGTATGAGTCATTGATTCCTATAATGGTAATAATACTAGTATAGTTACTCATAAGCTTACTTTATATGCAAATCCAAGAGATCCTGAAATATGGTGATTACTCTATAAACAACAAGCATGTATTGATTACTAGTAGCAGCAGTTTTATGTACAGATCTCTAAATGATCATTTGTTGTGATTACTAGCTTATTACGAACTATATCATTACCGTAATGATTGGATACAACTAGATTACTAGTCTAAAGAGTAATAAAACTTTATTTCCAGTAAGTTTATATACAACTTACCTATATTGTATAAGGTGTGTTAGCTACTATGAAGCATCATGTGTTTACAAACAGGTACCTATCTTTCCCAGGAATTAAACCTGTTAGATCTGTAATAAGACCACTGTAATTGAACTAGTGTTATCAGATGACAATATTTTTTTTTTTAAACTACAGAGAGCGTTGCTATAGCGATGGCTTGCCGTGGAACTTTGTGACGTATTTCCATCGATATAGCGACGTCTGACCGTCGTAGGTATTGGGGTTTGTCTTTTTCATTTTAGGAAGGGCCGTCGCAATTGCGACGTATTTCCGTCGCTATAGAGATGGCCTACCCATGGAAATATACACACAGCAAAATAGAACATCGTCGCTCTTGCCACGCAATTAACGGGTCGTCGCTATTGTGACGAAATTGTTTCCACGGGAAAAAAAGACTTAGACGTGGCAATTTCCACGCTTCTCCGTGGAAATTGCCACATTTTGGCCGTGGAAAAATTGATCACTTGTACTAGTGTCACAATACTGTAATGATTGTTCTAACAGTAATATACATGATCAGCTTATAATAATAGTATAACCAACTGCTTGTTATTCATCTTCTTTTATGAAGATTTGCTGCCTATAAGGTTCTAAACATTACAGTGAAATATAAAGTCCTAAGGACCTAGAGTCTAGTGGGATTGTTCCACTCCAGTTTCTTATTTTATTTTTATAATACTGCTCTTGAATTAAGATTCTGACCACAACAGTTAACTTAGGTCAAGTCTTTAAGAGCGATTGATTTATTACCTCATGCAAGCACTAGATAGCTCAAAAAAAATTATGTTATTCATCGAAAACATGGTGTAACTAATAATACTTGTCATGGTTGAGTAAATAACCAAATGCCATTAAAATTTGTTGAACTGAGCTATGTAAAAGAATTCATAGCCAACCTCCTAGTATTTACTATCCACTGAAAACTATAAACAATCTTGTTTATAATGCATCCATGTTTACCAGTAATTCTGGTTATAAACAAATAAGATTTATAAGGCTCATGATCATATTTAAAACTATGTTGTATAGAACTATCAAGTCACAAATTAAAAATTTGGTGGCAACAAGATTAGCTATGCAAAGTCTGTTAGGAATACTTTATTAATATCAAAGTTTGGCTAGGTGATGAATAGCCTTTTTATTAGCATCTCCCAATATCATATAATTTTCTTCATAAACTTATTTACGATAGCACTAGGCTTATCAACGTTTGCAACTATAATATTTATGCTATGACTATTAGTGAAAAACTAAAACTTCTAAGCATATAATACTTTGGGCAAGAATCTATGTTATGGGGTTGCATTGATTTTATCATCAACGAAGAGCTTAACATGAATAAACATCTAATTATAAAGTTTATATTGTAACATGCAATGGGTAATGGATGTGGCGTTAGACCACTCCATCGATGAGATTATGGGTATGGTTGAGTGTATAATGGACTTTGAATTCACCTCGACCCAAACTATGCGATGACTATAATATAAACTTGGCAATGATTCGAACTTTCATATTTTAAGCAATGCATCCGTAGGTTGACCTCCATGAACACGTAGAACCTTTGTATGATTACCATATTATATGATTATGCATAAAATTTCATTTTGCATAATTGGAAACCATATGCATGCAGGCACTATAGAGTCGACCCACTGCACGGTTGAATTATTTGTGAGACCACGTGGTTACTTCTCGGCCAAGTGTTGGGAGTATAAGGGTTGGTGTAACCCTATACTTTGTCATTCTCATTCGTCGTTTTTGGGCCTTCGGGCTTCTCTGCAACTACTCCATGGTCACCATTCTTACCCTACTGTGAATGATAATGAGCTCTGCGTCCTGGTTGCATTGTTCAGTCTACCTTCGTCGTCCTTGAACCCTTGCTTGCACCGTGAGTTTAGCCTCGCATGAACTTGTTGAATGCCATGAAATTTAGCTTACGTCTTGGACTGTGTGTAGTGTTTGAGTTCATTCCTCCACGGCCTGCCTGTTAGGATTGTTTAAAGGGGTTACTTGCTTCTGTTACAGTGTGGTTTCCATCATAGGGTTTTTGAGAGTGTGGATTCTCATGCTTCGAACTATGGTGACAGTGCGAGTTTCACCGTCCGCTTCTTGCTTGGTCGTTGCTTCCTTCTCCTTGCTGCTGCTAGCAGTGGTTTGTGCACTCATTGGAACCGTCTCTGTCACATGAGGGATGAAGGGTTGGCCCTTTATTTTCCTTGTAGCGGCGCTCCTGTTCCTTGATGGCTACATTACTTTCGTTTCCAGGCATGAGAAAAGTTCTTTTTAACAATTCTTAAACTAGTTCTTAACCCAGTTATGATATAATGCACCATGTTAATGATGTGGATTCTTATCTTTGCAGGTGACGGGTGACATTTCTCCTTGTTGTTGGTGCAATGCATAGGGCCGACTTCTTGATGACAGGTAAGCCCTAGCCAACCCATGGCAGTCCATACTAGTTCAGTTCTGTATGGAACAGTTTCGAAATGGAAGTTACGGCCTGCAAAATTTACCCTTCATGGGTTATTATTTCTCGGTTTACTTGTTTAGTTTTTTACTAAACCCTTGCTCTTAGCAGGGTTTTCCGACTTATGTCGTGACTTGTAAATTTTGTTTTTACTTGTTTTGTGTACAGTTATGTAAAAAGGTTTGCGGCATGTCAAGCCATTCTCTGCTTAAACTTTAAGTACAGAGAGTTAACCATTTTGAGCTCGAACTCGGTTATTTTGATACTCTTAATGTAATTTTGTGCACTACGGTTTTCACCCTATTTCGACTGTGTAAAGATATTTTTACCGTTTAAATTTATCTTCCATTAAAAATATATTATTATAATTTGTTCTGTTATTTCTTTCTATTATAATAATTGTTTATAAGCTCGGATATTCGAGCAAGAGTTAATCATGTTAATGACGTGTGTATAAATAATTTATTTACTTGTTATGTAGGTTTTAGTTCAATAATAAATGTTAAATACTTGTTTGTTACACGTAAATAGTTATTATACTTTCATGGTTATATTTCTCTATCCTTATAGAACTGTAATAACATTTTAGAGTTTAATGTTCAGAATACTAAATAAATCTAAATCCTTGGATTATTGTTTATCTCATTATTAATTGCAATGTTATTACTATGATTTACAATGTTATTACTATAAATTATAATGTTAGTATTATAATGTTAATACTATAAGGGTTTTGACCCTGTATTTTCTTTTATAATTAATTTTTGTTTAGTTTATTTAAATGAATTTGTTTATATATAAATAATATTTATTAAATATTATTTAACATTGCATTCACTCTATTTTATAAGTACATAAATAAGATTTGTTATGATTTCCTTGTTACACTATTATAATTGTTGTTCTTAATTTATTTATAATAAAAACTATGCTAGAATTATCCTACTTGAAATGTGAACATTTGTAGAAATAGTTAAGCAGTATGAACAATAAAAATAACTCTGTAAAAAGACTTGGTTCTTTCTTCACAGAAATAAATGAATGTTTATCTAAGTTAAATCTTTTACCTATGCGACAGGTTAGTGGTTTCATTTTACACAAATACATTTCTGAATAAGATAAATAACCTATTTACAGTAGTCAATTTGTTAAAGAAATAAACCTGCTGTTTGTAAAGTATTATGTATACTTCTTTGCTAGCATTCTTAATACAATAGTCTCGTTTTTAAACAATAACTTAATTCAACAGATTAGTATCCTTTCCTGAAAACATCTATATACAGAAATAAAGTTACTCCATTGTTCTGAAATACAAAATAACTCTAATCACTCCAGATTTATATCATATCTTCATCTATTTTAAACACACTACCTATGCTAGAGTACGGTATGGTTTATTCAGACGGGGAATAACATAGGTAGGATTATCTCATCTAAATATAGATTCAACATTCAACAACTAAAATATTATAAATTCTAACAGTTCACTACATAACATGCAAATCATTCATTATTCATTCTCAGAAATAAACTTTTAACACGGCATATAAAAGACTGTAGAACCTGTTTAAAGCTGGATGAAAATGGCGTTGGGAGGCCGCTCCTCCCTACTAACTCCTGGAGAGCGCTCAAACAGCGTCTTCTGAGGACCCATGATCCTATTCTTGGTCTCCTTGGCTGGGAACTGGTGGAGAAAGCAACAAAATACTAGTCGAATGACTCAGTACTATCTCTACACTCAGCAGCAAGATCTTTCAGCTGAAAAGATGTACTAGATCATTCTCTGCAGTTTACCCCTCAAACACCTTCCAGAAATTCCCTTCCCAATGAAATCCTTTGAAGTACATTCACCTAAATGATTCTCTTCTTTGAATGAGCAGCCTCAGCTCTCTTCAATGGGGATTTTTATTAAGATTGCCTATAGTCTTTTTGGGTTGTTGTCGTTAATTGAGCCACCTGCTCTGATCCCACTTTCTTGGGGGATCCAAATGTAGGGAGGTTGCCACCTGCAACATTGGAAGTGTTTGAGCATGCGGCCACTTGTCTATTTGTTGTCCACCCAGTCTCCTCCACCAACTTGACCAGTAAACACTCTTTTAACAACTCTCCAAACCTGTTGTCTCCACTTTTTATTTATTTATAGTTAAAATATTCATAATTACATTCAACATCCTTGACTCTGCTGAGTCATCAATTAAAACTTTATCATAAAATTTAACATAATGTCTTGGAATAAAATCAAATAAGATAATATTATTTTGCAAAATTGGGGCATGTGACAAGCTACCACGTTATACGAGGGAAATCCAACATTCAAGGATGTTTAGAGTTACCTGGCCTAGTAGACCTAAACTATCTACCTACTTGACCTTAATGGAGAAGTGTCATTAAGTCAAGGGATCATGGTATATGATGCCCGGAGACAAATGTTAATAAAGTGTTATATTATCATGTACTTTATACATGTTATGTATAAATAATTAAATATATTGATATTATAAAGAAATGGAAGAAAGAAGAAGATCTCCATCAATTATTATTTGTTATGAAAATATTAATAAATAGTATAATGTCTATAAAAGTCCAACTAGGAACTAGTAGAAAGTTCCTAAGTGAAAATATTAATTATTACCCAAAGTAATTGAAAAAGGGTTAAATCAAGAAACCAAGGTTTCTTGATTTAACTGTCCCTTTGACTGAAAAGTATGTCTATAAAGACTGAAGCCAAGCAAAGGCCTTGGGGTTCTGATTTTTATGTTGGGAGAATTATTATTCTACCTGTTTTTACTCTCGAGTGTTTCGCTGGAGAATTCTCCTGCAAGGAAAAGAGGATTGATTCAGAACTGAATACCAGTTAGGAAACCCTACCTTAGGATCTCTAAGCTACTTGCATGTTGGAGTCCAGCTCGAGGGGATCCAGACTAAAACCATGAACGGTTTCGGGTCATGGTTGGGAGGAACGTGGTAGTTCCCAAGTGATTTGGTCATCAAAATCAGAGGTCATATCTGTCTTAAATTGTTAATGCTGGTTATTTAAAAAGTGTGCAGGTTCAGCCATTAAAGGAGCTTCAGGATGAAAAATTACATGTATGAGTTATTGGTATGTCAAAGTTCATTTCTAGGGTAAATGCTGGTTGCTTTATATAAATGCCCTTTATATATTTTTAACCCTAGAAATGATGGTTCTCTCCATATCTCTTAGGGTTACATTTCTTACAATCTAACCCTAGACTGTCCATGCTATTTTCTAGACTAAATGATGGATATGTTAGATGAATGTTTTCAGTCTATATACTAACCCTATGTATTCGATTTTCTCACTAGACTCTGCTAGGGTTTGTATTTTCTTCAACACTCCCTTGGATTGTAAATGTTATCATAGGTTGTATATAGCTAGGATTGCATCTCTAAGTTTGTTTTCTGTATCCATTCAATATTCAAAAATTATTACTGTAAACTAGGTAAATCGAGACCCGCTATTTATTGCTCACCTATTCTTTATAGCTCTACTCACATATTACTTTTGTCAGTAGAGAAATGTTCAGATTATAGTAGATTTAATCATAGGAGCAAGATTAAAGAAATAAATATACTAAATAGATACCTTAGGGTATTACTTACAAACATAACTACTTTATAGATAAAGTAGTTAACTTACGTGCAATATGCCATGTTAACTTTTTAACCCACATAAAAATCAACGGTATGCTCTTAAGCCAATATAATAACCATGCCAAGTAAAAGAACATAAGAGATGTTAATAGTTATAGTAAAAATATACATAGAACGTAAAATGTATTAATGACATATAGAATAATGAATTTAAACCATAACGAAGAATAATTAGTGTACAGGAAATTTAGCGGTAGTATCTAAATTGACGATAACGACACTTGCCAAGTTAGAGAACTGAGTCGATAAGGAACGTAAAAACTAGCAGCAGGTCCTCTAGGATTAAGACTGTCAACACACTTTACACCAGATCCCGTCGCAAAGTAAAGAACTGCGTAAGTAAATAAAAGAGGTTCCTTAGTTCGATTGAACTAAGTAAGCATGCGTAACAAAGTAATACTTTACCTCTCAAACCATCATGGGAGAACAAGTCCCGCCACTCCGCCCACTTTGTTTCCACAAACAAAGGTAACTTAGGACTCCATAATTAGCAAGTGCGACAATGCAGAAAGGACGAAGCACATAAATCTAGTGACGACATATAAGCGACAAAAGTGTAAACATAACACTAAGTAGTAAACAGCGGTACAACATCATAAGTAAAATACATTAGAAATAATGACTGAAATGTAAATGATAGAACGTAAGAACAACTTACGACTAAACAGAGGTACATAAAGTGTACGATAGAGATCCGTAAGTGAACAATGTTCCCTCTAGGTGGTTTTTACTAGCCTATATAAAAAAGTTGTTTTCGGTTTTTGGGGACATTAAATCTTTCCATATTCCATTCACATTTTGTTTGTTTTCTCACATCGAGGACAGTCCAATTTTCAACATATTTTTTTGTTTTTATTAACTATTTAAAATCCCCTAGGAGAAAATTGCATGTAAATGATATAGTTTATTATATTTAAAAGGATTTCATGATGAATATTTAAGATCTAGTTACATATTTGAATACATAACAAAGATGTTTGTCAATCTTGAATTTCCAATGAGATTTCAATGCCATCCATAATCTTTTAAAATGTAATGGGCTGAAATTTAGGGCATTTTGGTTTAGGAATTGTATTATTTTTTTCAATACGAATATTATTGGGAATATTTATTTACATAAACATGCAAAAAAATTATTTGGTAGTATTCGAGTGCTCGTCGGAGTTCAACCTGCCCCATTTTTAACCTCTATTGACAACATCTTCCCTAGTTTTATGTTCTATTTGAATTTCCATATGAAAACGTGTTTCATTCATCTTTGAATCATTTCGAATATATGGTAGTTGTTATGGTTCTGTCTTGGCCAAATTATAAAATGATGCCTTTTTTTTTCCTTGACTCATAATAGTGGCATATTTTGCATCATTGTATAGCCCACAAAACTTATTCACCTATGGAATTCACCTTATTTTTTGGTGACGACTACCGAAAAAGTTCAAGCTAGTAACCCTCCAACCTCTTATAAACGCAAAGAAGTTAGGGAAGGTATCGGTCAAATATTTGTCTCAACGTAGAGAAGCTACGTGAATAATTCATTTCATATTCATGTTAAATATAATGAAACCTTCTCATAAAGCCAAAAAAAAACCCTACTACATTCAAATGTTTCGAATGCAATATTAGAGACACACTTTAACCCTTTTAGCTATTTTATGTGGCTTAGGAAGCTTGAATTTTAGCTTCTAGATGCAATAAGAAATTCCTCCTGAACCAATATTTGATAAATAACAGAGCTTCCAGTCTCTCGAACCTTATAATGAAAAATGAAAAGTTCAGTATGAACTGAGGGATGAGTGATTCTCCTTGTTGGGATAGTATAAACCCACTTAATACTTAGGATAACAAAATTTAATCATTTGTTATTAAATTCCTGCCTGTTGGCCTAGTTAGATGTCATTCACTTGCACCACTTGGTCAATACTTTCCATATATACCCCAGGATCGCCTTTGTCCTTATTATTGTTATATATTGCCAACTTTATTGACTGCCAGAAGTAGTAACCGCGCCTTCCTGCAGTTTCCGTCTTTATACAGCTTATTCATGCTTTTATGTGGATAAGGTAAAGGTACTCATCTAAGAAACTGCTATCTTTTTTGCCAACCCATCCTCCAATATTTTATCTCCATATTCCATGTTTAGCATGTTTTTCCATCACTCATGACAACTCGCTCCTAGTTCATCCAATTTGTGAGGTCCATTATAGATTTGGAAAGTGTTTTAGCCACCTATGTCATTTTATCATATTTGGTAAGTCAGCTTTATGAGCTACCATAAGTTGTCTCTTAATCAACTTGAATTTACCTATGAAGGATGTATTATTTAATGTACACTATGCTGACCAATAATACATGGAAAGGTATTGGATCACTCTTCACTTCTCTTGTATTCGGCCTCTTTATTCTTCTCTCTATTTTCCGTTTTCATGCTTGTGATAATTATCCTGCAGCTAGATCTACTTATAGTGATTTTGTTCTTAGCTTCAGAGATGTTATTTCTGCATGGTATAAGAGCTCTCCTACACTCCTATATCAAGGTTTTCAGATCAATTGAACACCTCAAACAACTTTCCATATCTCCATTGGATCACAATTTAAACATGGTATAAGCAGGAAAGTTCCAAGTACCATAGAAGCCAATTGCGCCATAATGAACTCACACACATATTCCAATCATAGTTAAGCTTAATAATAATAAGGTAAAATTCTTAAGCCGCTTTAAACATCTAGTGTTTAATATAACTAATGATTGTATCTTCTATTATTCCCATTGATTAGAATCCATTAGCTCTTCTATTATTTCCTTTTCTTCCTTTATGGGGTATTTAGAATGTGAGAAATTTCTATTTGTTTAAAGGGAAAGTAAGTTCACTTCACTTCAACCATTGGCACACTCAATGAAATTACTTTCTCATTATAGTCAATATGTTGTTTTGTCTTTGATAAATTGTCAAGGAAGGTTTTGTAATGATCTATGATAGTCAATATGTTGTTTTGTCTTTGATATGGAAACCTTAT
>LPNX011168123.1:25325-48916 GCA_001517045.1 Pseudotsuga menziesii
AGGATTTGCAACACAGGGGTATCTAAAATGTCAAAATCTCGGGCCAAACCAACCCTTAAAATGGCTATATTTTTAAGTGTACCCTCCTAGCTACCTTGCAGGGTTCGAACTCATGTTGGGATGCGAGGCTTGTGGAAACCAAGTATATTTTGTATCTGGGCCACTTAGGTTTATATTAGAAAAAACAACCTTAGTGGGAAGCATTAGATGAAATGAATATATATATTGTGGTCCAAAACCTAAATTTAATTTTAAAAAATGGTTGAAGGAGATTTATCATTTAAAATGATTACATCTCTTCAGTGCTGGCTTTCTTTCAATATGGTTTGTATCCTTGTGATACCCTTTCTTATCAAACACTAAAAAAAGTACCATACTTTATATTCAAAGTATAAAATATGCATATCAGCTCATATACATTTAATAGGCATAAATTTTCCTCCACTTCCCCATCCATAAAAAGACTAGATACAATCCTAGATACCAGCTAGTCCTCTTACCTAAAAACATCACATACCAATGCTACCTCACATTTGAACCAAGCAAATCATAATTGTTATAAAAAAATATCCACTCAATAGCAGTGTGAAAACCAAAAAGCTATTTATAATTAAATACAGTCTTCCCAAAGATTACTAAGTACAGAAGAAGCCTTCCTAATACTATATACTAAAGAAAGGCCATCAAAACATCAGTTTTCATTTTAGAATATAGTAATAACAAAAGTGCAGTGAGAGAGAACACTTGAACTGCTCAACTCCACATAATGTATAATGCTTTCATTCATGTTTAATGTTTGGTTGGAAAGCTTATATGCTTCTCCACTGAATTCTGTTAAAACATGTTTTGAAATTTATCTTTGGAAATTCTCCCTGAGCCTTCTAATGTTTTTCTTCCATCCATAAAAAGTAGCCACCAGTATCTAACGTCTCTAGAAAGACCAGTCAATAATCACTTTGAAGTCTCCAACTACATGCAGATATACAATATGTTTAGTTCAAATATACCTTGGGAATTGAATAAAAATAATCCATGTACAGAAGTGATTGGTCTGTCATAGGAGCCAACGGAGATGATGTAATGACATACACTCTCTAATATAATCTAATCATTAATTTCCTATTGGAAAAAGTAATTACTAGCAGATCCATACCTAACTCTCAGTTGACTCTGTCAAAGTCTGTATCAGTCAAGATCTTGTCGTTCAGTCTGACAAGAGGGTAGTGTCCACGATTCGGAAATGTAATCCAATCGAATTTATTTCTGAAGCTAAGTTGTTAGGTAAGATAGTTATTACAGTCTTTAATGCAGAGTGAGTCGATCCATGTAGAAGCCATTTTCAAGTTGGCTATAAATAGTAGAACCAAATTGTAAAAAATTTAGACAGTGGAGGAACTCATGGTGAGAAGAAGAGAGAAAGAGGAGTCGAAGCTCAAGCTTCTATCTAAGTGATGCAGTCGAAGAGCTGAAGCTCTGTAAAAGGATAATTCAGTGAGCCGACAAGTATGGACAGACAAGTTTGTAATATCTTTGTTATTTCTTCATAGTTATATATATGAATGATAGTTTATGGTTGAATGGATGTTTATTTGGCCGCACAATATTTCTAGATTTACCTGTGTAAATGATGTTTACATTTACCAGTTAAGTGAAAGATCAAAGAACCCATAAATTTCTCACCGCGTGAAAGCTCCAAGTTTTACGGCACATTGGTCGACTCAAGTCTTCCTACATATTTGGGCATATGTTTTTATAAGTTATTTGGATTTGTTAATGTGTCCATTTTACTTCATCTTACTCACAGGTGAAAAGCATTTGTAATTTCTTAAGTCTCTTAGACTAGGAAAAATACCCTGTAGATTTCGACCAAAGTGAACCAACAAGGTCGGTTGAGTGAGCCGAATTGAGAGGTTGAAGAGGTCAGCCAAATTCAGAGGTCGAAGAGGTAAGCCGACTTGAGAGGTCGAAGAGGTGAGCCGACTTAGAGGTCGAAGTCAGCCGACTTCGAAGTGACAAGTGGTCGAGGTAAATTTAGTCGATAGAACCGACAAGTAAGTCGAAGTAAATCAGTCGAGTCGAAAGGGCGACCAAAGTTGATAGACTTGTCTAGTTGGGAGATAGACAAGTTTCACGCGACAAGTGGAAAAAGGAAAAAGAGGTCGGTGTGAAAAAAGTAAAAAATAAATTTTAATATTAACTGAGCGGTAAACTCAAGTTTAGTCGGCTTGGTTTTGGCTAACTTGTATCAGAGCAACGTTCGTATCAGAGCAAGGTTTATATCAGCCAAAGGTTTAGGAAAGAAATCTTGTCTTAAAAGGTGGAAAATTAATTTTCTAAGGAAAGTTAATTAAAAATTAAAAATGGCTTCCACTTCCGTTTCATTACAAACTCCAATTTTTACAGGAAAGAATTATGAATATTGGTCTTTAACAATGAAGGCTTTATTTAGAGGTCAAGATGTCTCGGAGATAGTCCAACATGGTTATGCAAAACCAGCAGACATGACAGCATATAACAATCTCACACAGGCTGAGAAAGATGTCTTGAGGGAACAGAGGAAGAAAGATGGAAAAGCTTTGTTTTACATACATCAAGCTATGCATGAGAGCATACTCCTAAGAGTAGTAGCAAAAACTAATGCTAAGCAAGCATGGGATACATTGGAGACTGCCTATCAAGGTTTGGATAAGGTAAGGACATCCAAGAGGCAGATTTTGAGAAGAGATTTTGAATCTCTGTCCATGAAATATTCAGAGAATGTAGTCACATTCTACACCAGAGTTGTTGGATTGATAAACCAACTGAAATATCATGGAGAAGCCATAGAAGACGGAAGGGTTGTTGAAAAAAAATTTAGAAGTCTTCCTCCAAGATTTGAAAACTTGGTTGTGACCTTAGAAGAGCACACAGACATGTCGACATTTACCATTGATGAGCTACAAGCTTCACTCATCAATCATGAGTTCACAGAATCAACAGAACACAGACATCATTGGAAGGTGCATTCACAGCACAGTCATCCATAAGCCGTGGTAGAGGCAGGGAGAGAAACAACTTTAGAGGCAGAGGAAGAAGTTCTTCAAGAGGAGGACGAGGCAGAAATCCTGCAAATGCTGGTGGAAGAGGAGATAATCACAACACAAGTTAGCCAAGTGGACAGAGGCTTAATAAATAAAAAATTCAATTTCATTATTGTAAGAAGTTTAGTCATTATGCATATGAGTCCAAGAAGAAACAATATGACCATGGAAGGCAAAGCCCAAATCAGTCGACTAGCACCAGCACTTCGACAAGCGCAATGTTAATGGCATCGACATCTCCACTTGAATGCAATTCTCCTCAAGAAAGTCCACATGAAACATGGTACTTAGATTCAGGATGCAACAACCACATGACTGGTAATTTAAACTTGTTTTTCAATCTAGACAATCCAGTTAAAACTGATGTTACACTTGGAAACAATGTCCAAGTTACTGTCTTAGGAAAAGGCACTGTTGATATTCTAACCAAACACGAGGAGAGTAAGTATATCTCTGATGTCTATCGTGTTGAAGGTCTGAAACATAATTTGTTAAGCATTGCACAGTTAATACAAAAAGGCTACAGAGTCTACATGGAAGATGATCACTGTGTGATCAAAGACAAGCATCCAAGCGACCAACTGATAGAAAAAGTGCCAATGACAAGCAACCGCTTGTTTCCATTGAGAAAGGGAAGACAAACACAGGAGATGCATTCAAGGCAGAAAGTGAAGAAACGATCGAGCTCCTCAACAAGGAAGAAAATGGCAGCGCTAATTTTTAAGCTGCATTTCAGACAGAAGTTCAGGATGAATCCTGGTTGTGGCATTTCAGATTTGGACATCTGAATTTTGGTGGGATGAAGCTACTCCACACAAACAATATGGTGAAGGGATTACCATTGATCGACAGACTGGAGAGGGTTTGTGAAGGCTACATTTTTGGAAAGAAGCACAGAGAGACTTTTCTAGTCGGAAAGTCCTATAGAGCACGCACACCACTTGAAATTGTGCACTCTGATATTTGTCGTCCAATGCAGACATAATCCATTGGTGGTTGCAAATATTTTCTAAATTTTATTGATGACTACTCAAGAAAAACATGGGTCTATTTTTTGAAACATAAATTTGATGCATTTCGTTATTTTCAGCAGTTCAAGGCACTCGTGGAGAATCAGAGTGGACATCGCATCAATATCTTAACGACCGACAGAGGAGGTAAATATGTTTCAAATTAATTTCTGAATTTTTACAAGACCCATGGCATACAGAAACAATTCACTGCATGGTATACACCTCAGCATAACGGTATTGCCGAAAGAAAGAACATAACCATCATGGAGATGGCACGCAGGATGTTAGCAACCAAGCATTTGCCAAATGAATATTGGGGTGAAGCAGTAGTAACTGCCGTTTACATTATGAATCGGTGTTCGACAAGGAGTGTGAAGAACAAAGTTCCCCAAGAAGCATGGACAGGTATGAATCATAGTGTTTCTCATTTGAAAGTTGTTGGTTGTGTTGCATATGCTCATTTTCCAGTTGAGCTGAGAAGGAAGCTATACAAGAAGGGGAAGAAATGTATTTTTGTCGACTATTCTGAAGACACAAAAACATACAAGCTGTATGATCCTATCGCAAGGAAAGTGATAATCAGTCGAGATGTTCAAATTGTCGAGAATGAATCATGGGATGGAACCATCAAAATAAATGTCAAGATTGTGTCGAATGTCGACAGTGATGATATGGAAGAGGAAGTGGTTCAAACACCACATGTAAGTCAACCGGTCGTAGCAGCGTCAACTCCCATGACACCACGATATGGTTCAGCACAAGGACCATCAACACAAGTAGTAGCTCAAGCTACACTGACAAGCACACCAAGAGTACAGCAAACTCCATCAAGTATTTCATCAAGGTCGACATCGACAGAACCGGTGAAGACAAGAAGTCTGCGAGAGATATATGAAGTTGGTACACCTAATTCATTCTCTCTCTTTGCATTATTTTCCCCTATATATGGTCCACTAGCATTTGAAGAAGTTATTGAAGAAGAAGTATGGGCACAAGCCATGGATGAAGAAATAGAATGCATTGAGAAGAACCAGACATGGGAGCTGGTTGATGTACCAAAAGATAAAGATGTAATTAGTGTCAAATGGATTTACAAGATGAGGCAAGATACTGATGGGAATGTGGAGAAGCACAAAACAAGACTACTAGCAAGAGGGTTCACTCAGCAACCCGGCATAGAATTCAATGAAACGTTTGCACCTGTTGCTCGCATGGATACAGTCAGAACAGTTTTGGCCATTGTTGCACAAAACAAATGGCATGCTCATCAAATGGATGTCAAGTAGGCATTCTTAAATGGCTATCTCAAAGAGGAAATATATGTGGAACAACCACAATGGTATGAAGTTCCAGGTCAAGAGCATAAAGTGTACTGGCTGAAAAAGGCACTCTATCGTTTGGAGCAAGCTCCTAGAGCTTGGTACAATCGGATTGATTCCTATCTCACTGAAAATGGATTTCATAGAAGTGAAAGTGAATACACTTTGTACACCAAATTCGATGAGCAAGGTAAGATGTTAATTTCCTGCCTGTATGTAGATGATTTAATATTTACTGGTGATTATGGCATAGCAGATTTTAAGGCAGTCGGCAGTCTGAAAGTGGTATTTTTATATCAGAGACAAAGTATGCAAGTGAAGTTTTAAAAAGGTTTAACATGTCTAATTGCAAGACAGCCCCAACACCAGTAATAACAGGTTTAAAATTGAGCAAGGATGATGAAGGATCAACTGTCGATCCTACGATGTTCAAAAGGCTTGTTGGCAGCCTTATGTAATTGACAGCGATAAGACCAAACATTATGTATGGAGTAAGTGTGATATCAAGGTTCATGGAGTCACCAAAAGACTCACATTGGCAAGTAGGTGAAAGAATTCTGAGACATGTAAGTGGCAAAAAAGACCTTGGTATTATGTATTCAAACTCAGAAAACTTTAAACTCATTGGTTATAGTGGCAGTGACAATGGAGGTAGCATAGATGACAGGAAGAGCACATCTCAGTGCACATTTCATTTTGGTACAGGTGTTGTTTCATGGGCTTCAAAGAAACAGCCCATAGAAACTCTCTCTTGAGCTGAAGCAGAGTATGTTGCAGCGACAAGTGTTGCATGTCAAGCTGCCTGGATGAGAAGAGTGTTAAAAGACCTGTCACATAACCATCAAGGCCCCACAACCATCTTCTGCGACAACAATTCAGCCATAGCATTATCAAAGAATCATGTGTTCCACAAGAGAGCCAAGCACATTGACATAAGGTTTCATTTTATACTTGCCAGCGATCGACAATCTTCAAACTTTTGCACACTTTGTACACCTTTTCAGACTTGCAACATAACACATTGCGTCGCTTTCGCACACTTTGTACACCTTTTCAGACTTGCAGCATAACACATTGATCTAAGACCCTGCACATTTACGGCTTTCATCACACCCAGCATAATCAATCAAGCAAGCTTGATCAACAAGTTCCTTACTTAGGGTATTAAGTGGTAAGCCAATGCTTCTGGTGCAGTGATAGATTTATGCAATGCTTGTTGTATTCAGGTTATCTGCTACCACACTCATTAACTCTCTCAACAATATTTTACTGATGCAATATATCAACACAATACAGATAACTATAACAAGTGGGATAACAGTGAATAATAACATATTATTGCAGAAGGAACAATATTTTTACAGAAGCCGAGTAACAGTGATATTACAGAGATTACAGACAGAGCAGATCGCTGTCGGAGGGCGACAGTCGTCACTGCAATTACTGACAGAACAAATACAAACTTACAGCTTGTTCTGATGAGATATTATAGGTTATACCCAAGTCTCAGAGCATACTTAAGGTTTTACAGACGCTTACAGAATGACTTACAGAAGCATTTCTGATGCTGTGTTTTAGCAGAACACCAACCAGCAGAGCATACTTTGCACACAATACAGACTCAATGACACAGACAAAAATCCAAGCAGACTACTTGTTCCAGACTTTCCTAAGTAGAGCGGACTACTTACTCTTGCGACTCGCTAAGACCCAATGATCAAATGAGACCCCAAGCCTCTTATTTATACATTTTATCCTGGTGAACCGGTGGATGGAAACTGACAGTTTTCAGTCATCCGGTGGATCCGATTAGAACAACCTGTACTAGGAGGTCAATGAGATTCGTCCGGGGCAACAGTGGGGACTACCACGTGTTGTTATCTCATCCCTTAATTGGTCTTTCGACATTACGGGGACCCCACATTATCTGTCATGGCCGACAAAAGACAAACTTAGTATAAGGTGGAGCATCTTTGGCCCACGGCAGAACTGTGACACGAATATTTACACTGTGGAGGTTTTGTCAGAACCCATGAAAACTGTCGGACACCATTGTCGGCACGAAAGACTACAATCTGGACAAGACTGGTCCAGCTAGCTTTTAAAAGGTCCACCGCTGCTTCCACCTAGTCATAGGGATCTCTGCCTTGTAACATTTCCCATATTTTGGAGTCATCAGAATCCCATTCTTGTCCTTCAACATAAGTTTTCCAGAAGTGTTCTTCTTCGGACATATTTGGTGGAAATGGTGGTGGATAAAGATCATAACCAAAGCATCATTCAACATCGGAACCTTTGAATAATCCACGAGACTCTGGTTCAAAAACAAATTCGCCTCTAAAGAGAGACTCAACTCTGTAGTCCAAAGGGATTTCTCGTGTAGTGATCTTGGACTCAATGTGGTTCCCTGAAACAGATCTTCTAATATACTTTTGTTGGGCATAGATGCGATGCTCCAACGGTTTGTAGGAACCTCCTTCGTGGATCAACTTAAATTTGAACCACATGTTTTCACAGTCAGCCACTTCCATGTCTGCATTAAGATGGAGAATAAAGTTTTCCTTTCTATTCTCCCAGTCATTACGGGGGCAGAACATATCCAGAAAAATATCAGTCCAACCTGACCATTTAGAATCATGCCTGAGACTGGCTAGGTCTGCACATATGAATACTTCTCTTTGTTCTCTGCAACATTGCAGGATGAGATTAAAGGATGTCGATCTAAGATTCCCAGCACCCAGATCAATGTAGAGATTACTTGCATCGTCATGGTCCACACTAATTTCTCTACACTGGCTTAGTTTTTCTTCTGCTTGCTCAAAACTGAGAAAAGCATCTTTTTCCCAGCGCTGTAAGATTTCCAGTTTTAATGGTGAAGACTGTATCTATTTAATCAGGGTCAACTGTAGAAATCTCTTTGCTTCTTCAGTAGAATCATATTCTAAAGACTGGATATGCACTTCTTTTGGAAAAGTGTTATCCGAGGGAAGGATAAAAATCCTTCTTTTGCCAACAATTCTTCATGAGTTAGCTTTCTCATGGCTGATGCGATTTCTTCTCCTTCGGTAGCAATCTCTTCTTCCATCATTGGAGCTTTTCCTTTATCAGGATTTCTGTAATTGTCACCAGCTCCAGAACTAGAATCAACAGAAAACATGTTCAAAGCTTTTGGCTGTTTTAAGACTGCAGATTCCCTGGTCAGCATGTCAGCCAAACAATTTAGATAACCTGGTTTGTGAATAATTTCAAAATCAAAACTTGATAACCAAGCAAACCATTTCAGTATCCTGCTACTATTTTCTGCCATAAGACTTTCATTCTTGAACATGCCTGGCATAATCTTGAGATCAGTTCTTATAATAAATTTGACAGGTTTCAAGAATAAAATAAAGTGCTGTACGGTCTTCTTGACCGCCAAGATTTCCTTGTGGCTAGAAGGATAGTTTAATTCAGTGCCTTTAAACGATCCTGAGCCATAACCAAATATATTTTCTTTACCGTTGGCAGCTTCTAACAAGAATCCACCCCATGTGCTGGATGAAGCATCAGTTTCAATAATCAATTGACCATCACCGGTAGGAAGGGATAATGACAGCAGCTTCATAACCTTTTCTTTTATATTTTGGACTGCTGTGGTCATCTCTTTTGTCCAAGGAGGTGGAATTTTCTTTAGCCTCTTTTGAAGTACAAGGATATCAGCTCCTTGACCCTTGTAGAAAGGTCTGATGTAATTCAATGAACCAAGGAAACGCTGTAGCTGAGTTTTATCTTTTATAACATCAGGGAACTTATTGAAACAAGTTAGGATGTGGTCTTGCAAAAGAACCTGACCTGTATCAATCTTGAAACCAAGAAACTCAATATTGGTTTTCCCTATTTCCATTTTAGACTCAGATAAAACTTATCCATGTTTATAGACGAGCTCATAAAACTTTTGCAGGTGTCTTTGATGTTCCTGCAGACTCTTAGAACAGATAAGCACATCGTCTATATAAACCAATGCCCAATTAAATTCTCGAAATATATCTTCCATCCTCTTCTGGAATTCTTAAGGGGCATTATTAATACCAAAGGGAGGCACACGCCATTGGTATTGACCATGAGGCACGACAAAGGCTATTTTGTATCTATCTTTAGGAATAATCCCTATCTGATAAAAACCATATTTCATATCAAACTTACTAAAGATAGTACATCCATTTATTCTTTGGAGTAAGCTAGCTTTGTTTGGCAGAGGGTACCTAACCTTTTGTAATACTGCATTTAGTGGCTTGTAGTTTACCACTAATCTTGGTTTCCCTCTTTTCTGCTCTGCATGTTTGTTCACAACAAATGCTCTACATGCCCAAGGGATTTTAGAAGGCTCAATCAAACCTTTGTTTAATAATTCTTGGATCTCAGCATCACAAAACTGGACTTCACTTGGAGACATCAATGCTGCAGATGCTTTCATAGGCTTGACTTTTAGCTGAGGATCTAGGGGCAGTGAGACAAAGTACTGTTCTCTTGTCCAAAAGGCATTTGGAATTTCTGAACAACAGTCTTTCTTAAGTTTTGCAGAGATGCTTTCCAGAACTTTAACTCCATTTAGTTCTGCGAATCTTTTGCATCTTTCCATCTTCATTAACTAAGCAACAGGAGGCTTAACTATAACAGGAGGCTCAATTGTTTTGCATTTTCTGATAGGCTGGAAAGACATTGGAAGAGTAACAAACTGGCCATTCAATGTACAAGTGAAAGTCATCTTATCATGATCAACCAAATATGGACTGACTTTCTGGAGCCATAAAGAACCTAAAACACAATATTCACTAACATCATCCATTCTGTACAAACTAATCTGATCACACACATTACCAATCTGGATTGTAAACTTTTTACATTTAGCTTGCAAGGGAATAGGTTTACCATTGATGGCTGCACCCCCATCTCTAGTCTGTTCCCAACAGAAATGAGGTATAGATGAACCTTTAGCTAAATTCACTTGACATCCAGAATCAATAAAACAACTTAAAGCATATGGCTTATATTCACAAGGCATAAACTGTACAGAAATATACATCTTAGGGCCTGAAAGCATAGATAACTGTATGTTTCTTGCAGGGGGAGAAGAAGGAGGTGTATCTTCATTCTCTTGTTCTTCTTTTATGCTTTCAATGTTCAAAGCACTGTCATAGTGCTTGCTCAAATCTTCATCAGAGGACTGATCCCTTTCTATCTGTATAACTTTAACTGCACTCTTAAGTTCTTCTATTTCTGAGCACAGCTGTCTCAGCTGTTTCTGCTTTTCTTTTATTTCCAGTTTCAGCTTGGCTATTCTACTTCTTCTAAACTGCTGTCTAGATTCATGGTCTCCTTGATAATCCTTACATAGATCAGCAGGGTTATAAGAAATAGATTTAGAATATTCTACTTTATGTTTTCCTTTGTTTGATTCAAGTTCTTGAAGTAGAATCTTCTTTTCTTCTTCGAGGTATCCTCTTTCTTGATACTGGTAAGCCTGGAGCTTAGATAGATGCAGATCAATGGTTGAAATATTTTTCTCTATGTCTTGCTGAGGAGACATTCGGAACATCTGGAGACTAAATGCAAATTCAGGGACCTCATACCCCCCTAAATTTGGTTCTGATTAGGACTCAGAAGAGGAAGAAGAAGGATCAAATTTATTCAAAGCAGGCTGATATTCAAAATCAGATGCTGAATCTGAGGAGGCAGAATCTTCAGAAGGAAAATAAAGGATTTCAACTAATGGATTTGAGGCAGACTCTGGATGATCCCACCATCTGGAATCCAGAGTTTCACAGAAAGCATCAACTTTAGGAAGCTTCTTTTTCTTAGGACAATTCTTAGCCCAATGCCCTGGTTGACCACACAGAAAACAACCCTTTTCTATGGATTTAGTAGTTCTTCGTTTGATCAATCTACGGGGCTTTTTATACTCAGGTTTGGAAGAAGCTTGCTTCTTGGAATAGTGCTTAGACTTTCTGAAAGGTTTATACTTCAAGGGCTTGTCTGGATAGTGATATCTGGGTTCACTAGTGAAATAGCCCTTTTTCTTCTTTTTGGAAGAACAAGTACAGTGAGACTGTAAATGTCCTCAGTTGTGTGCTCCACAACCCCAATCAGGCATCTGAGCAACGTTCTTGCAGAATGATGCTGAAAACATAGACTGATTCCTTTTGATATCTTTTTCAACTCTCTGTGCTAAACAGTGTTCTTGCCATGTTTCTTTAATATGAAAATGTAACTGAGCAAGAGAGAGGGTCTGTAGAGGAATGTTTTTATCTTTGAGATATTTCTCTGCAGCATCTAGAATATGTCCAGGAAAGCTATGCAGATAATGTTTTAAATAGGCAAGGTCATTTGCTTTACCTGCTCTGATCAGCAGCTTCTGCATGTAGCAAAAATATTCTTCAACTTGGGCTAAATTGCACAACCTTGCAGTCATGAAGAGTGAGGCATAATGATCTCTTTCATCCATTTCATCTTCTCCATGAAATTGCTTACCCAGAGCCTTGAGTATTTGCTGATCACCATCATCAGCAAACAACATTCCATTTCTAGCATTTGCTGGAAGGTTTTCCCACCAATCTGAGACTAAACCAGCAAATCCGGCTACTATCATACCACCTAGATGTTGACCAGTTAAAGAGGCATTTTTTAATCTCTGAGAGATGGTCCAATGATAAAGCAACTGAATGGCTGATTTAATTTCATCCCTGGATTGACAATCAATATTGATCACAGGGTGGTCGGGCATCTGAGAAATAATGTTACTTATGGATCCAATGCCAAATTTTGTGCTAAAATGAGGAGGAGTAGAGGCAGTAGGCATTGCTTGATCAGTATTTGGAGGAGGTAACACTAAATGAGAAGAACCCGAAGACTCAGCGGGATGTCCAGACATCATTTGCAGGTAATGTGACTCAAGAGCTGGAGGCATGGTTTTTAATGCTTTAACCCATTCATGGACTTCTTCTAAGTCCTGATCAAGCTGTCCGAAGTCAAAGTCAGGTCTATTATCTTCATCGGAAGACTCTTCTAGAACTCCACTAAACATTCCAAAGGAATAACTTCTTTCTAGGAGAGGAATAGTGGGTTTCTTTGGCTCATATCCTTTTGCAGCTAGAGAAAGAGCCATAGGATTAACAATAGGAACCTTAGGTTTCAAATCAGTGATTTTGTTAAGCAGTTCCTCAATTTTCTCTAGTCTTTTTGCAATCTTTTCTGCTGCCTTGATTACAGCAGACTTTATTTCAGTTGAATCTGACAAAGAATGATCAATTTTTGTTTCAACTACAAACACTTGTTGTTTTTCATCTAAGACAGTCTTTTTGATTTGCAAAAGATCCATTGCCATATCATCCAGGTTTCTTGCAGGCTTTTGATGCTGCAAATTACCCCAGTTGGCTAACTTTACTTCATCTGACACAGAGTCATCTGGACCAGAGGACTTATGTGGCAGGTATTCTCTTTTTATCTCGCCGTCATGGGAATATTGCCTAAAAGGTGCATCAGGCAGATTTCTTCCTGGAACAAAAGATTTTCTATTTTGGATTGTGGCTTCTATTTCAGAGTTCTGTCTTGGCAGAGTAAACATTCCCAAAGTGGGTCTGTCTTTGTAGTGCTGTAGTGCTTGTAGATTCTTTTTACATGCTTGACAGTCTTTATGCTGTCCGGTGTGATTTAAAGGGCCTGTATATCCGTTATGGAGTCTGGGCTGGTTAGGCTGACTTGAAACATAGGAAGGTTAAGAGACAGAAGTAGATCTTGGAAGAGAAGAGAATGAAGGAGCAGGAGAGCTATCTGGATATCTGAATGAACTTGTAGATCTATCAAACTTTAATGGTCTGGTGGCTAAAGCTTGTCTGGTTTTCTCTGTGTCTCTTAGCTCAGAATATTTAACTTCCCATTGCTGTGGGTAGTTAATACCTGTCTAGTCAAAAGTAACTGGTCGAGCATTCTTGGATTTATCCTGTTCCACCACGCTTACGAGGTGCAAACTCTGATAGACATGTTTTTGCAGAGGAGGAAGAGTGTCGTTACCAAAACGAATGCAGACAAAACTTTTAAGCTGAATGATTCGAGATCCAGATTGCATAGAAAAGCCTTGAGGGAGAACTCTGATACCAACTTGCCAGCGATCGATAGTCTTCAAACTTTTGCACACTTTGTACACCTTTTAAGACTTGCAGCATAACACATTACGTCGCTTTCGCACACTTTGTACACCTTTTCAGACTTGCAGCATAACACATTGATCTAAGACCCTGCACATTTACGGCTTTCATCACACCCAGCATAATCAATCAAGCAAGATTGATCAACAAGTTCCGTACTTAGGGTATTAAGTGGTAAGCCAATGCTTCTGGTGCAGTGATAGATTTATGCAATGCTTGTTGTATTTAGGTTATCTTCTACCACACTCATTAACTCTCTCAACAATATTTTACTGATGAACACAATACAGATAACTATAACAAGTGGGATAACAGTGAATAATAACATATTATTGCAGAAGGAACAGTATTTTTACAGAAGCCGAGTAACAGTGATATTACAGAGATTACAGACAGAGCAGATCGGTGTCGGAGGGCGACAGTCGTCACTGCAATTACTGACAGAACAAATACAACTTACAGCTTGTTCTGATGAGATCTTATAGGTTATACCCAAGTCTCAGAGCATACTTAAGCTTTTACAGACGCTTACAGAATGACTTACAGAAGCATTTCTGATGCTGTGTTTTAGCAGAACGCCAACCAGTAGAGCATACTTTGCACACAATACAGACTCAATGACACAGACAAAAAGCCGAGCAGACTACTTGCTCCAGACTTTCCTAATCAGAGCGGACTACTTGCTCTTGCGACTCGCTAAGACCCAATGATCAAATGAGACCCCAAGCCTCTTATTTATACATTTTATCCCGGTGAGCCGGTGGATGGAAACGGACAGTTTTCAGTCATCCGGTGGATTCGGTTAGAACAACGTGTACTAGGAGGTCAATGAGATTCGTCCGGGGCAATAGTGGGGACTACCACGTGTTGTTATCTCATCCCTTAATTGGTCTTTCGACATTACGGGGACCCGGAATTATCTGTCATGGCCGACAAAAGACAAACTTAGTACAAGGTGGAGCATCTTTGGCCCACGGCAGAACTGTGACACGAATATTTACACTGTGGAGGTTTTGTCAGAACCCACGAAAACTGTTGGACACCATTGTCGGCCCGAAAGACTACAATCTGGACAAGACTGGTCGAGCTAGCTTTTAAAAGGTCCACCGCTGCTTCTGCCTAGTCATAGGGATCTCTGCCTTGTAACATTTCCCATATTTCGGAGTCATCAGAATCCCATCCTTGTACTTCGGCATAAGTTTAACAAAAGTGTTCTTCTTCGGACTAATTTGGTGGAGATGGTGGTGGATAAAGATCATAACCAAAGCATCGTTCAACATTGGAACCTTTGAATAATCCATGAGACTCTGGTTCAAAAACAAATTCGCCTCTAAAGAGAGACTCAACTCTGTAGTCCAAAGGGATTTCTCGTGTAGTGGTCTTGGACTCAATGTGGTTCCCTGAAACAGATCTTCTAATATATTTTTGTTGGGCATAGATGCGATGCTCCAATGGTTTGTAGGAACCTCCTTCGTGGATCAACTTAAATTTGAACCACATGTTTTTACGGTCAGCCACTTCCATGTCTGCTTTAAGATGGAGAATAAAGTTTGCCTTTCTATTCTCCCAGTCATTACAGGGGCAGAACATATCGAGAAAAATATCAGTCCAACCTGACCATTTAGAATCATGCCTGAGACTGGTTGGGTCTGCACATATGAATACTTCTCTCTATTCTCTGCAACATTGCAGGATGAGATTAAAGGATGTCCATCTAAGATTCCCAGCACCCAGATCAATGTAGAGATTACTTGCATCGTCATGGTCCACACTAATTTCTCTACACTGGCTTAGTTTTTCTTCTGCTTGCTCAAAACTGAGAAAAGCATCTTTTTCCCAGCGCTGTAAGATTTCCAGTTTTAATGGTGAAGACTGTATCTGTTTAATCAGGGTCAACTGTAGAAATCTCTTTACTTCTTCAGTAGAAGCATATTCTAAAGACTGGATACGCACTTCTTTTGGAAAAGTGTTATCCCAGGGAAGGATAAACAATCCTTCTTTTTCCAACAATTCTTCATGAGTTAGCTTTCTCATGGCTGATGCAATTTCTTCTCCTTCGGCAGCAATCTCTTCTTCCGTCATTGGAGCTTTTCCTTTATCAGGATTTCTGTAATTGTCACCAGCTCCAGAACTAGAATCAGCATAAAACATGTTCAAAGCTTTTGGCCGTTTTAAGACTGCAGACTCCCTGGTCAGCATATCAGCCAAACAATTTAGATAACCTGGTTTGTGAATAATTTCAAAATCAAAACTTGATAACCAAGCAAACCATTTAAGTATCCTACTACTATTTTCTGCCATAAGACTTTCATTCTTGAACATGCCTGCCATAATCTTGAGATCAGTTCTTATAATAAATTTGACAGGTTTCAAGAATAAAATAAAGTGTTGTACGGTATTCTTGACCGCCAAGATTTCCTTGTGGCTATAAGGATAGTTTAATTCAGCGCCTTTAAACGATCCTGAGCCATAACCACATATATTTTCTTTACCGTTGACATCTTCTAACAAGACTCCACCCCATGTGCTGGATGAAGCATCAGTTTCAATAATCAATTGACCATCACCGGTAGGAATGGATAATGACGGCAGCTTCATAACCTTTTCTTTTATATTTTGGACTGCTGCGGTCATCTCTTTTGTCCAGGGAGGTGGAATTTTCTTTAGCCTCTTTTGAAGTGCAAGGATATCAGCTGCTTGACCCTTGTAGAAAGGTATGATGTAATTCAATGAACCAAGGAAACGCTGTAGCTGAGTTTTAACTTTTATAACATCAGGGAACTTATTGAAACAAGTTAGGATGTGGTCTTGCAAAAGAACCTGACCTGTATCAATCTTGAAACCAAGAAACTCAATATTGGTTTTCCCTATTTCCATTTTAGACTCAGATAAAACTAATCCATGTTTATGGACAAGCTCATAAAACTTTTGCAGGTGTCTCTGATGTTCCTGCAGACTCTTAGAACAGATAAGCACATTGTCTATATAAACCAATGCCCAATTAAATTCTCGAAATATATCTTCCATCCTCTTCTGGAATTCTGAAGGGGCATTATTAATACCAAAGGGAAGCACACGCCATTGGTATTGACCACGAGGCACGACAAAGGCTATTTTGTATCTATCTTTAGGAATAATCCCTATCTGATAAAAATCAAATTTCATATCAAACTTACTAAAGATAGTACATCCATTTATTCTTTGGAGTAAGCTAGCTTTGTTTGGCAGAGGGTACCTAACCTTTTGTAATACTGCATTTAGTGGCTTGTAGTTTACCACTAATCTTGGTTTCCCTCTTTTCTGCTCTGCATGTTTGTTCACAACAAATGCTCTACATGCCCGAGGGCTTTTAGAAGGCTCAATCAAACCTTTGTTTAATAATTCTTGGATCTCAGCATCACAAAACTAGACTTCACTTGGAGACATCAATGCTGTAGATGCTTTCATAGGCTTGACTTTTAGCTGAGGATCTAGGGGCAGTGAGACAAAGTATTGTTCTCTTGTCCAAAAGGAATTTGGACTTTCTGAACAACAGTATTTCTTAAGTTTTGCAGAGATGCTTTCCATAACTTTAACTCCATTTAGTTCTGCGAAGCTTTTGCATCTTTCCATCTTCATTAACTGAGCAATAGGAGGCTTAACTATAACAGGAGGCTCAATTGTTTTGCATTTTTTGATAGGCTGGAAAGACATTGGAAGAGTAACAAACTAGCCATTCAATGTACAAGTGAAAGTCATCTTATCATGATCAACCAAATATGGACTGACATTCTTGAGCCATAAAGAACCTAAAACACAATCTTCACTAACATCATCCATTCTGTACAAACTAATCTGATCACACACATTACCAATCTGGATTGGAAACTTTTTACATTTAGCTTGCAAGGGAAAAGGTTTACCATTGATGGCTGCACTCCCATCTCTAGTATGTTCCCAATAGAAATGAGGTATAGCTGAACCTTTAGCTAAATTCAGTTGACATCCAGAATCAATAAAACAACTTAAAGCATATGGCTTATATTCACAAGGCATAAACTGTACAGAAATATACATCTTAGGGCCTGAAAGCATAGATAACTGTATGTTTCTTGCAGGGTGAGAAGAAGGAAGTGTATCTTCATTCTCTTGTTCTTCTTTTATGCTTTCAATGTTCAAAGCACTGTCATAGTTCTTGCTCAAATCTTCATCAGAGGACTGATCCCTTTCTATCTGTATAACTTTAACTACACTCTTAAGTTCTTCTATTTCTGAGCACAGCTGTCTCAGCTGTTTCTGCTTTTCTTTTATTTCCAGTTTCAGCTTGGCTATTCTACTTCTTCTAAACTGATGTCTAGATTCATGGTCTCCTTGATAATCCTTACATAGATAAGCAGGGTTATAAGAAATAGATTTAGAATATTCTACTTTCTGTTTTCCTTTGTTTGATTCAAGTTCTTGAAGTAGAATCTTCTTTTCTTCTTCGAGGTATCCTCTTTCTTGATACTGGTAAGCCTGGAGCTTAGGTAGATGCAGATCAATGGCTGCAATATTTTTCTCTATGTCTTGCTGAGGAGACATTCGGAACATCTGGAGACTAAATGCAAATTCAGGGACCTCATACCCCCCTAAATTTGGTTCCAATTCGGACTCGGAAGAGGAAGAAGAAGGATCAAATTTATTCAAAGCAGGCTGATATTCAAAATCAGATGCAGAATCTGAGGAGGCAGAATCTTCAGAAGGCAAATAAAGGATTTCAGCTAATGGATTTGAGGCAGACTCTGGATGATCCCACCATCTGGAATCTAGAGTTTCACAGAAAGCAACAACTTTAGGAAGCTTATTTTTCTTAGGACAATTCTTAGCCCAATGCCCTGGTTGACCACACAGAAAACAACCCTTTTTCTGTGGATTTAGTAGTTCTTCGTTTGATGAATCTACGGGGCTTTTTATACTCAGGTTTGGAAGAAGCTTGCTTCTTGGAATAGTGCTTAGACTTTCTAAAAGGTTTATACTTCAAGGGCTTGTCTGGATAGTGATATCTGGGTTCACTAGTGAAATAGCCCTTTTTCTTCTTTTTGGAAGAACAAGTACAATGAGACTGTAAATGTCCTCGGTTGTGTGCTCCACAACCCCAATCAAGCATCTGAGCAACGTTCTTGCAGAATGATGCTGAAAACATAGACTGATGCCTTTTGATATCTTTTTCAACTCTCTGTGCTAAACAGTGTTCTTGCCATGTTTCTTTAATATGAAAATGTAACTGAGCAAGAGAGAGGGTCTGTAGAGGAATGTTTTTATCTTTGAGATATTTCTCTACAGCATCTGGAATATGTCCAGGAAAGCTACGCAGATAATGTTTTAAATAGGCAGGGTCATTTGCTTTACCTGCTCTGATCAGCAGCTTCTGCATGTAGCAAAAATATTCTTCAACTTGGGCTAAATTGCGCAACCTTGCAGTCATGAAGAGTGAGGCATAATGATCTCTTTCATCCATTTCATCTTCTCCATGAAATTGCTTACCCAGAGCCTTGATTATTTGCTGATCACCATCATCAGCAAACAACATTCCATTTCTAGCATTTGCTGGAAGGTTTTCCCACCAATCTGAGACTAAACCAGCAAATCCGGCTACTATCATACCACCTAGATGTTGACCAGTTAAAGAGGCATTTTTTAATCTCTGAGAGATGGTCCAATGATAAAGCAACTGAATGGATGATGTAATTTCATCCCTGGATTGACAATCAATATTGATCACAGGGTGGTCGGGCATCTGAGAAATAATGTTACGTATGGATCCAATGCCAAAGTTTGTGCTAAAATGAGGAGCAGTAGAGGCAGTAGGCATTGCTTGATCAGTATTTGGAGGAGGTAACACTAAATGAGAAGAACCCGAAGACTCAGCGGGATGTCCAGACATCATTTGCAGGTAATGTGACTCAAGAGCTGGAGGCATGGTTTTTAATGCTTTAACCCATTCATGGACTTCTTCTAAGTCCTCATCAGTCTGTCCGAAGTCAAAGTCAGGTCTATTATCTTCATCGGAAGACTCTTCTGGAACTCCACTAAACATTCCAAAGGAATAACTTCTTTCTAGGAGAGGAATAGTGGGTTTCTTTGGCTCATATCCTTTTGCAGCTAGAGAAAGAACCATAGGATTAACAGTAGGAACCTTAGGTTTCAAATCAGTGATTTTGTTAAGCAGTTCCTCAATTTTCTCTAGTCTTTTTGCATTCTTTTCTGCTCTGATTTTGCTCATGCTGTTATTCGCGGATTTACCGCTCCTCTGCATCAAGGCCCTGCTTATGGCACTATCTTCCCCAACTATAGTGCTAAAATGAGGAGCAGTAGAGGCAGTAGGCATTTCTTGATCAGTATTTGGAGGAGGTAACACTAAATGAGAAGAACCCGAAGACTCAGCCGGATGTCCAGACATCATTTGCAGGTAATGTGACTCAAGAGCTGGAGGCATGGTTTTTAATGCTTTAACCCATTCATGGACTTCTTCTAAGTCCTCATCAGTCTGTCCGAAGTCAAAGTCAGGTCTATTATCTTCATCGGAAGACTCTTCTGGAACTCCACTAAACATTCCAAAGGAATAACTTCTTTCTAGGAGAGGAATAGTGGGTTTATTTGGCTCATATCCTTTTGCAGCTAGAGAAAGAGCCATAGGATTAACAATAGGAACCTTAGGTTTCAAATCAGTGATTTTGTTAAGCAGTTCCTCAATTTTCTCTAGTCTTTTTGCAATCTTTTCTGCTGCCTTGATTACAGCAGACTTTATTTCAGTTGAATCTGACAAAGAATGATCAATTTTTGTTTCAACTACAGACACTTGCTGTTTTTCATCTAAGACAGTCTTTTGGATTTGCAAAAGATCCATTGCCATATCATCCAGGTTTCTTGCAGTTTTTTGATGCTGCAAATTACCCCAGTTGGCCAACTTTACTTCATGTGACACAGAGTCATCTGGACCAGAGGACTTATGTGGCAGGTATTCTCTTTTTATCTGGCCGTCATGGGAATATTGCCTAAAAGGTGTATCAGGCAGATTTCTTCCTGGAACAAAAGATTTTCTATTTTGGATTGTGGCTTCTATTTCATAGTTCTATCTTGGCAGAGTAAACATTTCCCAAAGTGGGTCTGTCTTTGTAGTTCTGTAGTGCTTGCAGATTCTTTTTACATGCTTGACAGTCTTTATGCTGTCCGGTGTGATTTGAAGGGCCTGTATATCCGGTATGGAGTCTGGGCTGGTTAGGCTGACTCGAAACATAGGAAGATGAAGAGACATAAATAGATCTTGGAAGAGAAGAGAATGAAGGAGCAGGAGAGCTATCTGGATATCTGAATGAACTTGTAGATCTATCAAACTTTAATGGTCTGGTGGCTAAAGCTTGTCTGGTTTTCTCTGTGTCTCTTAGCTCAGAATATTTAACTTCCCATTGCTGTGGGTAGTTAATACCTGTCGAGTCAAAAGTAACTGGTTGAGCATTCTTGGATTTATCCTGTTCCACCACGCTTACGAGGTGCGAACTCTGATAGATATGTTTTTGCAGAGGAGGAAGAGTGTCGTTACCAAAACGAATGCAGACAAAACTTTTAAGCTGAATGATTCGAGATCCAGATTGCATAGAAAAGCCTTGAGGGAGAACATAGGTTTTCAGAAGGTCATAGATGTAAGGATCATCTAGACTGACACTATAGTTGGGGAAGATAGTGCCATAAGTAGGGCCTTGATACAGAGGAGCAGTAAATCCGCCAATAACAGCATGAGAAAAATCATTATGTCGGGTGTCCACAGCTACACATAAAGACGATACTGGTAGGTAGGGACGCACAAGATGACCTAAACCTAGGCGAATAGCTCCAAGATGAGCATATTTTGTTTGGAATTTTGCGGGTCTCAAGATCAACATGCACACATCTTTACAAAACCATTGGCAAAGGAAACATTCCAGTATTTGCGTAGTTATCTTGGAATGACAAGTTCTGCAGAGTGAACTCTGTCATAAACAGAGCATGTCTAAGCTCTGAAACATTTTGTAATTTTTTTTAATTACGATCTGCTCATAATTAAGGGGAAGTGTTGGAAAAAGTAATTACTCGCAGATCCGTACTTGACTCTCAGTCGACTTTGTCACAGTCTGTATCAGTCAAGATCTTGTCGGTCAATGTGACAAGAGGGTAGAGTCCACGATTCGGCAATGTAATCTAGTCAAATTTATTTCTGAAGCTAAGTTGTTAGGTAAGATAGTTATTACACTCTTTAATGGAGAGTCAGTCTATCCATGTAGAAGCAATTTTCAGGTTGCCTATAAATAGTAGAAGCAAATTGTAAATCAAGTTAGAAAGTGGAGGAACTCCGGGTTGGTGAGAAGAAGAGAGAAAGAGAACCGACAAGTAAGTGGAAGTAAATCAATCGAGTCGAAAGGCCGGCCAGTTTCACCCGACAATTGAAAAAAGGAAAAAGAGGTGGGCTTGAAAAAGTAAAAATTAAATTTTAATATTAACTAGCGGTAAACTCAAGTTTAGTTGGCTTGGTTTTGGCTAACATTTCCACTAATAATTAGTATTAATTGATAATCGTCTTTTATCTCTTTTAAATTTCATGTACTCCACTAGATACATAAATTTTTGTTTTGTTCTTGGAGTTGGAGTTAATTGCCAAAACCACAAAACCGATTTGTTCTATTACAGGGTGCGGCTATTATTATTATTATTATGGCTAATTAATTGCATTAATCCTTAATTTAATTACCTTTAAAAAAATAAGCAGCGGTGATACAAGTTGTCTTAATTTTGCTGTATATTAATCGTTAGGAAATGACCATACTATAATAATATTATTATGTTGTGGGAGGCTTTCTGCTGTGAATGGACTTAATAATCTCCATAATATTAATAATTTTACAGAACGGGGTATTGAACAGCTTGCTCCAATTGTAAGCAGAAAGAAAGTCAAAGTCCATGGACTACGTAGACGTGGATTAGATGGTGAGTTCATACATTCAGAAATTAATGTTAATTATTAAATGGATTAATGGTTTAGTGTGAATGTGAATGACTGGTAAAATCTATTTTAAAAAAAAAATATTGTTTGTTTCCTAAATATTAATATTTTTAATTTTCTAGAACGGACTATCGTTCAACAGCGTGCAGCAATTGTAAGTAGCTGGAAGAAACTCAGTGGAAGACGTAGGCTTGGATCATTTGGTAAGTTCATGAATTAAATTCTTATTAGTCTCTCTCTAATATGTAAGTCCTTAGTAATTAGAAGTCTGCACTGTGTTGTTTTGGCATTTCAATATTGTGTAACAGGTTGTGGTATTGATATAATAATGAGTTCTGTTTTTTCATATGAAAGGTCAAGATGGTTTTGATATGGAGGCTGAGCAGCCGCAGGTGTGCTAGCAATGAAATTGTATTATTTATTTATAATTCCCAAAGTGTTGATGTTTATTATTTATTTATAAATGCTAAAGTGTAGTAATTATTATTTGTTTGTTTTGTTTTTTTTTATACTTTTGCAGATTAGTAACCGCCGGTACTGTAGATGGATAAATGATCGCCTCCTTGAAGAACTTGCTCAGCCATCAGATGCAGAAGAACAAATAGAGGGGCCCTGGGGTAATATATATATAATCGATTCAGACTTCTGATTTTGTGCTTGCAAATTTAACTTAACACCACAGTCTATGGAGGCTTGCATCGTGCTTATAATTGGGTTTTTATTTCTGTGATGCGGTGTGTCTCCCAGGCCAAAGGGATGGCTTGACACCACTTGAGCGAATTACAGAGGCAGGAAATGACGGTCACCATGATATGGCTGCTTGGGAGCCTTTTAGAAACAATGTCGATATGGATGAGGAGGTGTGTTGACCATCCCATCATAAATATATAAGCTTGGAATCAAATATGATGGAATATATCAAATTGCAGTTATTAGTCCTTACCGGTGATGATTTTGATTTGAAATATATAAGCTTGAAATCAAATATAATGGAATATATCAAATTG
>LPNX011168163.1:8906-65067 GCA_001517045.1 Pseudotsuga menziesii
AATTAGCTTAGGGATTCGATGGAGGCAGTTAGGAGGAGAAACCTAACTGATTTTGAGATGATGTCTATTTATAAGAATGAGCAAGTCATTGTAAAGGTTCTGCTTTTGGAGCATCAGGAGGTCTGTTAGCTGTATGTACTATCATATTTGTTCAGTGAACTGGTACGGTACTCTTATATGCATTTACTGATGAAACTATGAATATATGACTCTTTCCCCTTAATTTGGTCTGTGTTGGCTTTATTATAAGCTTGTTTAGCTTCTTAATTGACAAATTCAGTGCTGGTTAATGTGTATTTTCTGGTGTTGCTTGTCGATTATGTGTGAATCTCAATACAGGCTTTTTATTGGATATTTGTGATATATATGCATCTTTATCAGTTATATGTGTATGATTTAGTTGTGCTTATTTGATGAATGTATTCCCTGCATACTCTTGAAGTTTACAACCACAAACACATAAACAAAACCCTAAACCCTAGTTTGAATTGAGTTTTTCTATTGAGATTGTGTTGGCTTGTTCCCTTAGCCTTAGGAACAATTTCTGGCACAAACACAAAGTCCTCTTGCTTGGGAACCAATGGGTTTAGAGTGCACAAAGACTTTCCCTTGGTTTCAATTGATATCCCCCTCCATTTAAAATTGAGCATATTAACATAGACTAAGATGGTGACACTACTGCATATAGTATGCATTTGGTTTTATTTAAGTAATACACGATACATATAGTTAACATGTACATTCAAGTAATGTTATTTTTATAGAAAAATGCATTTTGTTTATTTGATAAAGGAAACCTTGTATGCATGCTACATGTAGTTGAATTTTGGGCATGGAAATATTAAAATAGCACATAGGGCGGTGAGTAATATACATCTATGTATTATGTGAAAATGCACGGATTTTTGCAAGGGTCTTAGATGGAAAATGAATGGAAATGATAAAAGGAATATGCGAGGGATATGAAAAACAACTTATCTTGGATGGTTGCCCCAACTCTATATTGATGGAGAAAATGGTGAGAGTGATGATGTTATTCTTTGCCCTCGTTTCTATTGTTTCATGTGGTTGGGATCCACATTCTTGTATAATTGAGGTGGTAGGTGGTAGGGCTAGTACAAACCATATATTGTGTTGCACCTTAATTAGTTATGGAAACTTAGCGTAGTTCAAGGGAAGGAGAGTTCCTTGAACATGGTGAGGCGGTACTTTAATTGTCACTTCAAGGATTGGAACCAATATTGAAGAAAGAAGCAGATGAAATTTCTCATTCAGGTAATTTTGTATATGTTTTATCCATGAATTATTTCAATTGTGGGAATGTAATAGAAAAATAAAAGAAGATGCTTGGTTAAATTTCTATTTAAGTATGTGAATGGGGGTTTTAAAAAACGTAGTAATAAATAACATTGTACTTGTTGTTTACATGAATTATTGTAGTTAATATGTAATTCAAATTCAAATAGATATAGTATACCAATTAAGTATTAAAGATTTTTTTTTTTTTTTATCTTTTTATTTTAAAAAAATTGGGTGAGGATAAATTATCAACTAATTTCCTTCTTGAAATTTTTTGAAAGAAAAAATCAAAAAAAAGAAAATGAAGAAAGGAAATATAGTTTTGGTCATTATCTATTTTATAGAAAAGAGGAGAATGGTGAGTTAGGAGAGGGATTTATATCTTCTTCTTCCCCTTCCATTTGATGAAGGGTTCCATGCTTGGCATGGAAGAAACCTTCTCATGTTGCTTCTTTCAATTTTATTAATGATATTTAGTTCTTTTATTACACTAGATGATAATGGGAAGGGATAAGAAGGAGGAGAAAACCTTTGTGGTTCCTCTCGTCCTTTCTTGCATACACCCACTCATAGAAGTAGTTGCAATAGATTGTCATGCATATCTAATTTAGCAAATCCCTCGATGATCCTTAAATTACTTCTCGTGCAAATTATAAAGGGAAACCCTTAATGACGAGTGTAGTTGTTTTCTTCTTGTAAGAATGGGCACAACCCTCCTAGAGTATTCAAGTGATTTCTTTAATTTTAAATTGGAATAGGAACTTCCATTCGAATATTTTAGCTAAATATTGTTGCTTAATATATAAATTTGATTGTGTCCTTCATTATCATATCATTGCAAGCAATTCTTACTTACTGAGACATATTACTACTATGCATTTTTATTATAAAATGAAAAGGGGGTTTATTATTGTTTAGAGAGGCTGCAATAGAAAAAAGGGCACAACATGGTTTTGCAACCCCTGTCCACAAATCCAAATCCAATTAGAGATCACCCCCTATGCAAAATGGCATAACCAAGAGAAAAAATTGATGCAATTTGGTTTTTGAGAAGAAAAATGAGCTCTACAATTTATTAAGGAATGACTAGGGTTTGGTCGTAACAGCTACAACAACGGCACCGTAGAACCTTCCTTGATCGACATAATGACAAACTACCACCTTTGGATCTTGACCAATTGCATGGAAGCACTGGGTGGGGGGGAGAAAGCCCCTCCCATCCTACCCTTAACGCGACCAAATTCGAAGGACCTTCTGACAAAGGTGCAACACAAACTCTGCACATCGACACCACTGGAATTTTGATTCCAGATACGACAATAAACCAAGAAACCCAAGAGGACCACGATGGACAGAGCAAAAGTCCACAGAATACCAATACCTGTATACCAAGAACAATAGAAATACCTTGCATTACCCTCGTGACATAAAGGATCAATGCAAGAGCACAACACATGAGAGACCATGCTTTAATAGGTAAATTTATTGGCATTTGGCCAACAAAACAAGCGCTTAGAGGGTGGATTGAGTCAAAATGGGAACCCAAATCCCATTATGATCTCTAGCTCAGATCAAAAGGATTATTTACCATCATTTTCCACAGGCTAGAGGATAAGGCACGAGCTGAAGATGGTGACCCATATTTCTTCAACTCCACAGGACAGTACCTCAGGAACTAGACTGAGAGATTCAACCCGGACAAGGAATATTTTACTTGGGCCCTCGCCTGGATCCACATGTACTCACTTCCAAAGGAGTATTGGAATGAAGATACACTCAAAGACATAGGAAATACTCTGGTAAGCTATGTTCATGCACCATAGAAAACAAAACACAACAAATACACTTCAGACGCGAGAATTTGTGTTTACATGCATATAAAAAAGGTGCTCCCAGATTCAATAAAATTGATGCATGAATATTCTAAATGGATTCAATCGTTGGACTATGAAAATTTTCCCTTCAGATGTCGTAAGTGCCACGAACATTGCCACCTATATAGAGACTTCCCTCTTAACCAAAACAACCCTAAACTTAGAACAACGCTGAAAAGAGACAACGAGGGTTTCCAAAAATTTGAAAGAAAAAAGAGATACAACAGAAGGCACTGGCCTTTGGAGAAAAAAGTAGATCGACCCACAACTAGTAAGAATATTGAGATATTGGAGGAGCTTCCATAAGAGCTAAAGGAAACAGAAACTGAAGAAGGAGGTCACCCATATCGCCAAATACCAAGAGCAAAGGAAAATCCAAATGATCCATGGAATGGTAAGGAATAACTAACACAACCCAGCTCCGATCTGGCACAACCCTGGAAGGAAAGAGGCCCCGAGTTACTCATGGACAAAGAAATGGTGGAAATAGAGATTGGAGACCTGTATCTGTTAGGGATGGAAGATGCATGCACCCAAAAATAATTCAACACTATACCCCCAACTTAGATCCAATTCCTGAAGGAAGCTTTGTCTAAAGAAAAATCTCAAAACAAACTCGGAGTCCAGAGTATGCACAAAAAGACAAGCAAAAGGTCCATAGAGACAATCGAAAAAGGGTCGAAAAAGCTCAAAACAAACTTGGAGACAAATCTGCAAAGAATCAACATGCTCAGCACTAGGTTAGTTGAATCAGGCCAATACACCTAACTAACTGAATTCTTTCTTGCTTTATAATTCTGTTATCAATAAAAATTACATCCTGGAACATAAGAGGCCTCAATGGGTGATCCAAACATAAGATGATATGAAGGAAAATCCTTAAATACAAGCCGATGGTTCTCTTTCTGCAAGAAACCAAATTCTCTAGCCAAACCTTTCATACCATGATATCCAAACTCTGGAGGAACTATCAAAATATATCTATTTATGCTCGAGGTGCCTCTGGGGGCATAGATATGGCATGGGATCCCTCCATAATAGACCTAAAGATTTCTCTTCTACATCTAGCTCCCTGTCTGCCTCTTTTCACATCCTAGGAACAAAGCACCACAACTTTATGCTTAATATCTATGACCCTCAAACCCCAACTCTGAAGTCTGATATGCTCCACTATATGGAATGGTTAAAACAACAACATTCATATGCTCTGGTTATCTTTGGTGGTGATTTCAATATGATCACCTCTCTCATCGAAAAAAAAGGAGGAAGAATAACACTCACAACTAAGCATCTCCGGTTCAAAACACTTATAGAATATAGAAAGCTCGTGGACCTCCCAGCCGTTGAAGGCTTTTTCACTTGGAATAACAAAAGAGGGGGTGATAAGCTTATAGCCTCCAGGCTAGAAAAAATTTTGGTTTCATAAAACATTTTGGAGACAAGAGGCCTCCTAACCACCAAAGTCCTTCCCTGAGTTGGATCATATCATTGGCTCATCTCATTGAATTGGAAAAACACAGGAGCTCACAAGTTCAAGCCCTTCCTCTTCAAAAAATTATGGCTCAACCACCCTTCCTTCAAAGACTCTATTCAGAGATGGTGGGAGGACATGAACGCTCCACGTCTCTCTAATATGGTTGTAATGTAGCAAAAATTTAAGATTCTCAAAGGAAAACTCAAAAGTTGGAACCATAACACGTTTGGAAACATTTTTTAGGACAAAAGCGCCATGGAAGGAGACCTCGAAAAACTTCAGATCATCTCCATGGAGGAAGGGAAAATAGTATAAAATAAACTGAAAGAAAAGGAGATCGAGGCAAATCTTAACAAGATAAGCGAGGAAGAAGAAATTTTATGGAAGCAAAAGTATAGAGTTGGGTGGCTCAAAGAAGGGGAAAAACACATCCTTCTTCCACAGATCGGTAATTCAACACCACAATCACATTTCCAAGATCAAATCAGAGAATGGAACCATACTGGAAACACACGAAGATATTAAAAAAGAGCTCATCAACCACTTATAATATATTCTCTCGAAGTCGGTCCCCTCGAGGGCTCAAGCTATAAAGAAAGTCACTAAATGCATTCCAAAAATCCTTACTTTGGAACATAATGCAACATTGATGAAGATCATTTCTTTACAGGAAATAGAGATAACTGTCAACCAAATGATAGATGATAAATCACCGATACCTGATGGTTTTACCACTAATTTCTTCCATCACTGCTGGGATATGGTAAAAATTAAATTTTGGGAGTTGGTGGAAGAATATCACCAAAAGCTTTGAGTCTTGCGAGCTCTCAACGTGAATTTTATCACACTGATTCCAAGGGAAAAAGGAGCTTCAATTCCAGGTAAATTTTGCCCCATCTCCCTCTGCAATGTAATTTACAAGCTCATCACCGAAGTCATAGCCATCCGACTAAAAAACCTACTACCCTTACTCATCTCTCTTGAGCAAACTGGTTATGTAGAAGGAAGGAAAATTATAGATGGGATCATTTTGGCCCATGAAATCACACACTCTCTCAAAATCACCAAAAATATTGGAATTCTTATCAAGCTTGATCTTTCAAAAGCCTTTGACAAACTTAGCTGGGAATTTATGGAAAGAATGCTCCTTGCTTTTGTCTTTAGTCAAGATTGGAAGAAATGGATTTTGGCTCTAACTTCTACTACTTTTTTTCTCTATCTTGGTCAATGGAGCACCCTTTGCTACTTTCTCCCCTTCTAGAGGCATATTCTAGGGAGATACTCTTTCGCTCTTTCTCTTCATCCAGATGGTTGAAGGCTTGGGAAGACTCCTTAAAAAAAAAATTCGGAAGGGTCACTTAGAGGTATTTCCTTGCACAATAATTGCCCCATATCTATCAACAGTTTGTTGATGATAACCTCCTCTTTAGTCACCCCTCTGTCCAAGAAGCTCGATGTATTTTAAAGTTCCTCAACACCTTCTCAGATGCCTCTGGTACCACCATCAAACTTGAAAAATAACAACTTTTTTTCTTCAATACCAATCTAATAACTCAACCAAACGTTGTTCGCATTCTTGGTTTCTCCGTCTCCACCCTACCCTCCAAATGCCTTGGTGCTCCCCTTATTGACTCTGCAGTCAAACACTCCTCTTGGAAAGACCTACTAGCTAAGATGGAAATTAAATGATCCTCATGGACTTTCAAAACACTAAATCTGGCCAGTAGACTCACCCTTCTCAAGTTGGTCTTGCAGTCTATGCCCCTTTACCTTTTCTCGGTTCAGTCCACCACCAAATGGGTCCTCAAATACATACGTAAACTCCAACTCAATTTCCTCTGGGGGGAAATGTAACCAACACAAGTGGGAATTGATCAATTGTAAAACTATAACCCTACCCAAACTGGAGGGGGGTCTAGGGATTCGAGATCCAGAAAAAAATAATGAGATCCTCTTCGCCAAGATTTGGTGGAATTGGATAGCTAAAAATATGACTCCTTGGGCGCTATTTTGGAACAAAAATTATGCACAGGATTTTCCTACTCCTACGCTAATTCGTTATGACTAGGACCCTTTTGGCTCACTGACATGGAGTGCAACCAATTGTCAACGCGCTCTTATCCAACAACACAACTTCTGGGAAATTCAAAATGGATCCCATGCCAATTTCTGGCATGAATATTGGAATCAGTTACCAAAATTATCATATCCATCTAATTTGTAGCATCACCAGCACATCATGCATAGGTTTGACAGATCAACAGTCAAGAATTTTTGGAAGGACACCAACAATAATCATTTTCGCCTATGGAAAGAACCCACTGAGTGGGGGACAACAAGGAACAATGCACCCATGGACATCATCTGGACATAATTACAAAATAGATGGATAAAAGTATAAGAGGAACATAACAAAAAAGGAACATTCACATCTAAAGAAGCCTACTCACTCCACTCTCACAAGAATTTACAACCTCCTAATCCCCTCTGGGGGGAAAATATGGGACTCCAATTACTGGAAAAAAAATATACTTTTATTTGGCTGCTCACCATGATCATAAGAACCTCACCTGAGATAATCTAATAAAAAGAGGCATCCTTGGTCCACCCTTTTGCATCACTTTTAGGGAACACTCGAAAACTATAGAACACCTCTTAGATTATTGTGTACTGGAAGATACTATCTGGAACCTTGTGGAGGTGAACTGCAAAAAAACCAACAGAGTAAAAAATGATGTAACAAAAAATCTCCTGTCATGGGGGGAGGATCCCTATTAATCCAAATTTCTAAATCGCCTCTAGTTGCTCATCCCTAGTTTTGTGGTTTGGAACATCTGGAAATAAATAAATCAATACATCTTCAATGGGAGACAACACAATTCCATGGAGGTCTGGCTAGGCATCCAGAAAAACATCCAAGAAATGCTTCTGATTGATAATTGGTATAGCAATGACGTCCCCAGCACCCAATCAGAACGTGACATCCTTCTTGGATGGGGGATGAATCCAAAACATTTCTCCCCTCAACCTCATCCCCCACAGATGCGCATATCCAGTCCTGATCATTGGGAGAGACCTCCACTAGGACTCTTCAAACTTAACTTTGATGGCCCGTCCAAAGGAAAACCCGAAGAGGCAAGCTTCGAGGGCGCAATCCAATACTGCACATGAATGATCTAACTTTTCTATTGGGGAGAATTGGGTCTTGATAGCAACAACGTAGCAGATCTATCTAGGCTTACAGAAGGAATTCGATTGGCCATGAACCTGAATCTCCTCCCCCTTATTATTGAAGGATATTTACAAATAATTCTCTCACTCGCAACTCGTCTACAAAATGGAACACACAGAAAAAATATCATCCATTTGGAGATTGGATTATGTACTCTACCAACTTGACCAAATTCTTAGTATTTGTAGAGGCATCACCTTCCACCATTTTATATGAACGGAAAAATCATTAGTCGATCGACTAGCTAATGAGGGAGTCGGTTGTAACTCTTCCTTAATTCACAACAATTTCGCCTCTCTCAACGTGGTGGCTCTTGTAAAAGACTATAAACAGATAGTAAGAAAGGATTTGATTCACCTAGATGTGGGTGACACATTGACCACCCCCATGGAACACCTAGCGCAAAGGCTAAGTGATGACGAGGAGGGTCATAATACGATTGACAACAAGGTTCATTTAAACATGGAGAAAGGTGGCATGTCCGCCATCCCTGCATGTTGATGTGAGGTTATGTCCAGATTAAACCGACGAGCCGAGAATTAAATTCTTGTATGATACATCATTGCACCTCACACTATGGTACAAGCTATATTTATCCTTGAGGGAACTCTCACTCTCCTTCGTCTGCCACTACGTTAGAGTTTGCGACTGCATATGTTGTAGTGTCTATGTCACATTCGCTCCAAGATCATCCTGTTGTAATTCTGTATTTGCATCTGCTTCGTGCTCACCTTGTTGCAAGTCTGCCCAACATTTCACTAGAGGAAATTATTAGGCAGCGAGGGATCTGACACAAAGGTAGTACTAGCAGAGGAAGTGACTAGTGAAAGGAAACCATTGGTGATACAAATGGATTTGTTGAACAAATTTCCATGCCAGTCCATTTCCTAATAGATGATTGGGACTCCAAAGCAGTGTCGAACCACCTAGCTTCAGGTAAAATTTATGGTCGCATCAACCACTACTGGATGATGGAAAACATGCTCGGTCTGTTATTGGAAGAGATGACGATTAAATGGAATGGAGATAGGGGTATCTCCCAAGGCCTGCGAACCAGTATACTCTAGGTGGACATGCAACTGAAAACCCTAGAGAAGAACTTCAATCTGAGACACTACTCAATGTTTCCCAACATTGGAAATGAGGAAAACACTAGTGCCAAGAACCAGTGTGAAAAAGGTGGCACGTCCTTTGCTACTGTGAATTCTCCAAGGCCATTTCAAGAACACAGAGACCTTGTGAAGAACACCACTTCTGTCAAGCGGGGACATGAGTCGATTACTGATGCCATTGCAACTACATTGATACAAGAGAGTTAGTCTAGTGGACCTATGGATGAATTTGGACCCTATCCAATTCTAGAAGAAACCCTCAAGGAGCATGCGAAAGATGCACCAACATAGATGCCACGCCATCCTTCCTGGTTCACTCTGTGATTTCAAGTTTTTTTGGGATTCTTTTTTCTAAAATATGTTTGTTTTCCTAACAATCTATAGTCAATTTTGGCTTTGTAATATGTCAGATAAGGTCTATAGATACAGAAGGAACAGTCATCTTTACTCCTATGAACACCATAATTCCATTTTTTTTGAAAGATTAGAAGGGTGGTCTGTCAGTTTAAGACCTCTGTTTCTAGTTTTGGTTAATACCACTCTATACTCTCTTTTGACACTATGAATATATTTGTTCTCTTATATTTAAAAAAAAGGGCATAACCAAGAGGATCGTGATCCCTTTTCATACATGGAACAACCAAGGGAGCCCATAGTTATGAAAAAGGGCATAGACTATGTAAGATTCCCTTTATATAGATGATCAAGCTAAGGAGGTGACTCTTATGTAAAAGGGTAGAGCCTATGGATCAACTCATGACCCTTTGCATGAAGGGATATGTTAATTCTTAAATTTTTCACACATGCGACATTTTAGCTAATATTGTAGTAAAGTGCCAACACCATATAGCATGTAGCTCACTAAAGACATCCTCATCAGATCCAAAAAGTAGAATGAGACCAAAATTTCCAAAGAACAATCAAAAGAATAGGTCAAAGGGCTAAATCCCTATTCACTCATGCTTCAACGCATGTTATTAGTTTTGTTCCCACACAATCCTAGTGGTGATTTTCATTCAAAATACATGCGACTATCAAAACAACAGGATCATAGCCCCTCGCCGCACATTAAATGCTCATGAAGGCTCCCTCACTAATTTTTTTTGAATTTGGATCTTCACACACCTGAAGGAATTGAATGTCCCCCTTTATGTACTTTGGATCTAGATAATGAAGTGATGGGGTTCATACTTGGATATTAATATTTCTTGGCCACCTCTTGGCTTAAAAAAGGAAGCATTGGGCATGCATCTAAGAAGGGGAAATCAAAGAAAGGTGATGGTGTTGGAATTGTGTTGAGACTCATAGATCATCTCTTCCTCCACATATTGGAATTCCCTGAGCTCCCTTGCCACATTCCTCCAAGCGGAAAATGTTTCCTCTCATTGTTCTAACAAGCTTAACCATTGGAAGTCTAAAAATTGTTTTGGAATATTCTTTTTTTTGTGGTTTGCATATCTTCAATTTTTTTTAATTTTATTTCATGTTATTTTCTTTTATTTTGTTTTGTTTTCTAACAAGGACTTGCAGGATCAGTTTGGAGTTATCACTTCTTCTTTAGTAACACAATACTAGTCCTTGTTAGCAACCTTTAAGTATTTCTCCCCTCAAGTGGGAAGATTTGCACAACATTTTGTGCAAATTTTTCCACAACAGTATTTATCGTGACTCCATTTCATTTTTGTTCATTTATTATTAACTAGGTTGTTATATGCTAAATATCTAATTCTAGGTTATTGTGTTGTTCAATGGATCAAGTCCACATATCCTCCATCCCTAGAAACGAACCTCCTCTGTGTCGAGCTTGTTTTTTACATAATCATGTAGATATTGGCTCCTCGTGTGTGCTACTCACACCCATTTTCCTTTGAAAATTGCACTAACAACGCACTTTATTGAACCTGGTCCCTCCTTGTAATTTTCTCTTTGCTCGTGCAACTTTGTTAAGTTATAATTCCACTATAATGCCTCTTTGTTTGGAATATCGACGCCGCTGTCTTTTAATTTTCTTTTTATCTTCTTTGCATAAATCTTGAAGTCCTAATGACTTCTCACTAATGAACCTGAATTAAAATAACTTGCAATATTTGTATTTTTCTCTAGTAATTAGCCCACTTATCCCAATACGAGGAAGTAAAGGGGTCTTCCCTCGAAAAATACTTACGTAAAATACTTTTAATATTTCAACATGCCTCATAGTGGTCACTAGTATTAAAGAGATCTTGTGTTCTTTGCTTACTTCTCGAGTTTTAGGAAAAGTAGTGTAGATCAATTTTGCACACAAGCAAGGACCTAAAGACTCAAATATCCCAAAGTATGCTCTTCACCTCACGCTCTTTATGAACTTGGTGTATTAGAAAATGGGGAGAAGTGTAAAATACCTCCATTGCACACTTTTTTACTACATAAGCATTGTTGATTAAATTTTTAGTTGCAAACACCTTTAGTATCTTTTGAGTTGAAGTTCAAACTACAGATGCATATACTTTGAGCTCTTTAGTTAATTGCAACAATCAATTTCATTTGCTTATTACACATGTGTGTTTCCACTAGCACACACTAAGAGACCTAAATACTCTCTTTCTTTGAATATTCTCTCTATCCCACACTTTGTGTGACCTGGATGGATTCGAAAAAAAGTAAGATTGTGAAATATCTTTCTTACACACCTTAATTAAATTTGGACCCTTAAAATCAATATTTTTAATTCTCAACCAACTGAATTCCTACACAATAGGCCATAATAAAATTTATAGTTTGGTTAGGATTGATTGGGCTAGGCATCGAAATGATTCCCATCAATGTTCTACACTTTGTATGAAACAATAGATTGTTGACTTATAGGGTACTTTCAAATCCTGATATCAAAAAGTGTTATAAGACAACCTAAATAAGAAGGTGTGGTTCCCAAGAATGTGAAACTTAAGGTATAGCTACCTTGCCCCCCCAAAGAGTCACTCAACGTTTTGTGGGGACAACAATATACTGCTTGTCGAACCACTTATCCACAATTGACACGGGTATCTTAATGACCAAAATTAGGATATCACCAAGGAACAATTGTGAGTGCAATTAACTCCTAAAGTCATATATTTCCTTTGAGAAGTGTTTCCATACCTTCTAGAACAGAAACCCATCAACGGAATAACTGGACCTTTGTTACCTTCAGTAGTCAATAGTTGGGAGGATCCCATTACCACCAACAATTGTGCTTTCGGAAGGCCCGATTACATTTGAGAAGAAGGACACTAGGTATTTATGGAATTTACATTTAATTTCTTTTTAAATACAATATAACATAACTCATAATTAAAAACAACCTACATGTGGGATAATTTTCATTAAAATGACATAACACATATCACTCACTTGGGACCATTTTTGCATTTCTTTGGATTGGAATATTTTTGTATTTGTTCAATTGTTTCTATTCCCAACATCACTCTCATTTGACACACAAAAATTCCACCATTGAGGAACAAAACCACCTAAGGTAGTCCCATAGACTACAAGTCCTTCTCCCTCTCTCCCCATGGTTCACAAGGGAGGTACTCTCAACGAGGCCTCTTTTGGGAAACATTGATAGGATCTTTCGAGAAAGGTCATTGGACCTTTCTTGATTCATTTTCTCCCCTCGGAGATAATTTCAGTACTTCTACTTCATCCTATCACAAAATAATCCACCCTTCATTTCCACCCCTCGAAGGAAATTCAACCTCTTCTTCTCCCTCTTCGAGGGAAGGACACACAACATGCTCTTCCTCACACCAAAGATAGAGATCACCAACACATACTCACAATTCTCTCCCTTGAGGAAATAATACACAACATATGATGGAAACACTGTAACACTCCAAAATTTCATAAAATTTAAAAATTTTCCGTGCGACATTAAAAGTTAAGTTGTCGCCTAAAGATGTTAGTTTAACAACTAACAGTTAATATCATAGACTAACTAACTGCATAATTCCTTATTAATTTAAAACACATTTGTTACTAACAACACCTACAAGGTTAATGCGTTAGAAAAGTAATACATTGAGATCAATTGTTTACCTTCTAGTAAGTGTATGATTCTAAAAGTTGTTTTCTTATTTACTGAAGGGACTTTTGTTTTTTTTTGCCGAGGCTTACTTAGCTTCCTCAAGCTAATGCATACAATGTGTTTTTACAGGTCTTTTACAGGTAAACTTTTTCACTTCCATCTCTAGCACCAAGATTCTTATTTTCAACAGTAGAAAAAAATGCTAGAGAAGTCATCTAATTTTTATAAATAAGTTATAGGTGTGAAGTAGTGTAAAATCATCAGCTCTTGGTTATTGAAGGTATTTTAAAACTTATTTTCTTTCCATATAAATTATATTTTTGAACAATGTAATGGTTTTGGACCTAGGACTTCCAATTTCTAAGTTTGCTATCAATTTTATTGTTTAATTTTCATATATTAACTATATTTACAGAAACTTAGTCTAATCATATAGTTCCAATTGATGCCTGTCCTTTATGTATTGGCATGAACATTGAAATACAAAGGAAACACATATGCTTAACACAAACATATATATATAAATCGAAAGTATTTATATTATACCTAAATGATGAAAATACTAAAACTATTATCCTATCTATACTCTAAAAGTATACATGAAGTATTCATGACATACCTAAAACTTAAACTAAGAAAAAGTATTAACATAAGTTTTCATTTTGCAGGCTTAACCACACCATTTGAAGTATGTCGAGACCCAAAAATCTTATAAAGTGGATTCCACGTGGCCACGAGACGTTGGAGACATATTTAAAGCAAAAACACTAAACATAAAATATCTACCTTAACCTAAAATCTTGCTTCATTTCACCATTGTTTTGTTGTTTTTGGGTGGAGAGGAGGGTAGAGCCAACAGGATCTCAGCCTTCTCGACCTCCGTAGCAATAGTTGTGTTTCAGTTTGAAAGAGGCATTCAACAATCTAAAAAAAGTAACACTTGCCAGTGTGGTAATATCTGAGCTAGAAGATTGATTAGCAGGTTGATGACCTAGGGTTGTGCCAACAGTTAAAAAAAATTACCTTTAGTCGTCGCAAATGCAAGTTTTAAGTTCTAGTTTTTTTCTATTACAGTGAATAGAAAGAGTTTAGATCTCGGGGTTCAAGATGAGATAAATTTGGCAAGATGCAGGCGTTGACAGAGTGGGTCAAATAGTTTATTCATCACGGTCGTAGGCCCTTGAAAAGAAAAAGTAAGTTTATTTTTATTTCTTTTGATGCGTGTGTGTTTATTTTTTTTTAAAACCTGCAAGTGTTTATTTACTTGTAAGAATACTTCTAGTTTCGAACTAACAACTTGTAAAAATGTTTTGAATGTTTTGGTCGTAGGTGAAAAACTTGTCCAAACTCACAGTCAAAGGTGGAAACAAATACTTGTAATCTTCAGAGTTCAAGTTGCAAGGTGATAGTACGGTGGCTCGGGTAAGGCTCGGCTTCAAACCCTGAAGTTCCCTTCTTCTGTAAAGTGTAGGGTTAAGATGGCAAGGGTGTGTGGAGAAAGTTTACCACACCTAAGGATATTTTCACGACCGTAACTGTTGTTTGGTTGCTTGATATCTTAAGAAGCTGTAAGGCTTAGTACTGTTATAAATGGGTTTTTAATGCCTACCATAGGGTTTTTAAAACTCAAATAGTTTTAATTAATTCCTTTATTTATTTATTTATTTTCGAAAAAGATAAGCACTTCAGTCCTAAGCTTTGTTGAATGATATGTAAAATATATGGCTCTGGTTTTGTTTTGCCTTTCGGTTCCAGAACTGGAAAAGATGATAAAATAAATTAAGGGTTCCTTTTGGTTTTACGAAGACATTTGCATGTAAAAGATCTTTGTTATAAAGACTCTGTTATTAAGAAAAGCCTTCAGTTGTTCGTTTTTAAGTTTTTAAATGATAAATCTATTTGTTATTAAAAATAATTTATATAGTTGTTTGTAAAATATTAAAATAGGGTTTTTATGAAAGACTGTGTGTGTTATAAATTAACACAGTAGGGAAGACCTTCTAGGTCAAAAAGTTCGACTCTGTGACTCGAACGAGATTATGTTTATCTTGATTTTTGAAATGTTTAAGAAGATTGTTTTAACTCTACTCTGTTTTTAATTATAAATAAAACTCTCTTTGTGTCTAGATTTTTATTATTATTATTATTTAACACAAGTGCAAATTATGAATAAAATTTAACTAAGCTCTTGATTTTGTTTTAAGTAAGAGGTTTTTGGATAAGATGACGTATTCTTTACCTTGAAAGAAATATGTGATGAAAGCTTATGTTAAAAGTTTTTTTAGGGTTTATATTTACTAATAGTTAGGCAAATAGGTAAAATATTTACTTCTCTTTCATTAATAGGAAAATAATACTAAAATAGTGCTTCTTTTTAAGAGAAAGAAGAAGCTGAAAGGTCTAATATTTATATTTCTTAATATATTGGTTAAATTATAATAAGAAACATAGAAAAATATAGTTTTACAAGTGTGATAATAGTTTAAAATATTTTTTTACTGTTTAGTTTTTACTAAGTACTACAATTAGTATTGTTTTCTGAAATCACACTGATAGGACAAAGGTCATTTTAAATACTTTGTACAACAACCTGTTAATGTCTATTTAACCTAGACTCACTAATATTCTACTTTTGTAATACTTCTATGTATTTTAGTATATAAAAGAATTATAAAAGATAACAAGTTGGGTAAATCATAACTAAACTATACTAACAGTAAAACTATTTTATTCAAAGTAGACTCAAATTATCTAACTCAGGTATAATCATTCTCATTTATTTTAAATTACCTGTTGTACTACAGTACTACATCTTCGGATGTGTGGAAAAATACAGCAAGGGGTTTTTATCCTCAAAACAATATATTCTAACCCTAAATTAATTATTCAGATATACATTAACTACAAATTTTTACTTTTGAAAAAATAGATTACATAGTCTAAACTTAAAAACATTTTATCTAGTTATATCAATAAATCAACTCATAAATTCATTCATTCCAGTACTTTTACTTGTATAAGGTAAAATAAAACAACATTTAGAACCTGAGAAACTTGTAGAGGATACAACAGCCTAAGGAGCCCGTTCCACCCAACTAATTCCTTATTATAGCTTTAGTTGCTTGTCTTAGGACCCCCAAGCCTATCTATTGGTCCTCCTGGTTGAAAGCACTAGGTGAGTAGATGGATTATAAAACCCTTGCAACTCCACAAACGTATTCCACAGTAATACGTATGCCTTCTATAGTAAAGAACTTAGCAAATCAACTGCACTAGTTCTGTAAAACAAATCTCAGACTCAAACCACTTCTGCTTTTTCCCTCCATCAAATACCTTGTGCACACTTTTCACTTCATAAAATTCACAAGTCTATATTGAAAAACAACCACCTGCTGAATTCGATGGGTAATTATAAGCATGCCTAGGTCTTTTGGTCAGTTTTTTCATTTAATGAGCCACCTGCTCTTGCTCCACTTTTTTGGGGAACATGACCACAAAAATAGGGAAGTTGTCTCCTGCAACAACTAGAAGTGTTTGAGGATACTGCCATGTGTCCATTTACTCTCACCCTAGTCTATTCCACCTAGTGTCCAGTAGACACTCATTCAACAGCCTCCTTAAGCTGTTTGTCTCATCTTTTATTTATTAAATAATAAAATATTCAACATAATTAATTACAATCATCCTTGACCCACTTGGTCAATAATCACAAACTTTACAACAAAAATAAAGTATAGTGTCTTCTTAAACATAAAATGTTTTTGAAATTTGGGGTATGTGACATACACACCCCCTTAAGTATAACATCGTCCTCAATGTTATTTTATTCATCATCCTCAAAGCTTCCCTGGAACAGAATTGGATATGCTTTCCGCATATAACTCTCCAATTCCCCGGTTGCTTCTTTTGGACTAATGTGCTTCCATTGTACCTTCACCTTCCCAATGGTGCGATCCTGAAGCAAGATCTCCCTCTTGTCGAGGATATAATCTGGTTCCACCAGAAAATATCCTTCGGGTTCCACTTGCACATCATTCCAAGTTATAATATGAGTAACATCATGTACATATCTTTTTAAAACAAAGATATGAAAAACATTATGAACTTTAAGATTTGGTGGTAAGGCCAGTTGGTATGCCACCTGTCTAGTTCAGGACAATATTTCGAAAGGCCAGGAGTACCTGGGTGCTAAATTTGCACAACTTCCTAACTTTAAAGAACTCTTTTAAGGTTTTACCTTTATGAAAACATGTTCGCCCACCTGGAACTCTTTCTGAGTTCATTTAAGATCTGCTTAACTCTTCTGTCTGTCTTGTGCAACCTTCAAATTATTTTGTACATGCTTCACGATTAATTCTGTCTCCTTTAATAATTTAAGTCCTGGTACTAACCTGTCAACTGGGTTACTCCATAATATGGGAGTATTGCACTTTCTTCCATACAGAATTTCAAATGGGTTGTATTTTTTTGAAGCTTGGTAGTGGTTGTTATATGCAAACTCAACCAAGTGTAAGTAGTCCTCCCACTTACTTGGTTGTTCTCTAACACACATCCTTAGCATATCTTCCAAGATTTGGTTTACCCTTTTAGTCTGTCCATCCATCTTCAAATGAAAATATGTACTAAAATTTAAAGTAGTATTCAAACCTTTAAATAAAAATTTCCAGAAATTTCCCGTAAACTCAGGGTCTTTGTCAAAAATTATAAATTTTGGTATTCCATGTAAAAGAAATATTTGTTTCATAAATATTTCAGCAATATTAACAGCCTTATGTGTGGTATTTATTGGTATAAAATGGGCTTCTTTACTGAGTTTGTCAACGACTACCATTATCGAATCATTCTGATTCTGGTTTCTAGGCAAACCTGTAATAAAATCAAGACTGATTATTTCCCATTTCTAGCTAGGGTTTGGTAATGGTTGTAATAAACAGGTTAGATGTTGATGTTTAGTCTTAACCCGTTGACATTCAAAACACCTAGCAATAAACTCTACCAACTCATTCTTCATATTTGGCCAAAAAAATATTTCCGCAACATGGTTATTGTCTTTTGATAGCCAGGGTGTCCCGAGTAGGGAATCTTATGTATTTCATTTCAAATCAATAACTTAATTTTAGGTACATTAGGTATATACAGCCTATTTTTATAAAGTATTAACCCCTTTTCATTTAGACTGTAACCTGTACTTAAACTTTCAATTACATTTTCTGCCACTTTAGCTTGTAATTTCTGATAATTTTCATCCAATTTTACTCATTCTTCAAGCTAATCATCTAAATCTATTTTATAAGTATTGATTGCTTCCATGAAATTCAATCTTCAATTCCTACTCAAAGCATCAGCTACTTTATTTTCTTTTCCCTTGATATGTTGGATCTTGAAATCATACTCGCTAAGGAAAGCTAGCCACCTAGCTTGCCTTGCGTTTAAATTTGGTTGATACAACATATACTTTAAACCCTTATTATATGTCATTAACATAAATTTTCTTTCGATCAAGTGATGGCCCACATATTTAAAGCATGTATCACGGAAGCCAACTCTAAATCGTAGGTAGCGTAATTTTTTTCGTGAATTTTAAGTTTCCTAGACTCGTATGCTATTGCATGTCCTTATTGATTCAAGACCCCACCAAGACCATCATTGCATGCATCAGTGCATACAACAAATTCTTTGTTAGGATCATCAATTCTTAAAATTGGTGCAGTAGTTAATAATTCTTTTAATTTATTAAAACTTTCTTCGCATTTTTTATTCCATTCAAATTTCTTCCCTTTCTTCTATAAATAAGTGATGGGATTTGTGATCCTTGAAAAACCATCAATGAATCTTTGATAGTAACCGATGATCCCCATGAATGACCGCACATCCATCACATCCTTTGGGACCGACCATTTTTCAATTGCCTTTAACTTGTCTGGATCAATCGAGATCCCATCTTTAGCTATTACGTGACCCAAGTATTGTATTTTATCTTTAAATAAGTTTCACTTACTAAACTTAGCATAAAGCTGATGTTCCCTTAACACTTGTAAAGCAATTTTAAAATGTTCTTCGTGTTCTTCTTTAGTCTTAGAATAAATTAGAATATCATCAATAAAAACCACTACAAATTTATTGAGATATTTATGTAATACATTATTCATTAAACACAAGAAGACAGTCGAGGCATTAGTGAGCCCAAATGGCATGACAACAAACTCATATATGGTCCTAAAAGTTGTTTTAAAATATATTCATCTTTGATACGGACTTGATGATAACCAGATCTTAAATCGATCATTGAAAATACTGTTGCTATGTGCAGCTGATCAAATAGATCATCTATGCGGGGAAACGAGTATCTATTCTTAATAGTCATGTTATTAAGCTGACGGTAATCAATGCATAAGCGTAGAGTACCATCTTTATTTTTAATGAAAATGACTGGTGCTCCCCAAGGAGACACACTTGGTCTTATATACCTTTTATCAATCAGTTCCTTTAATTGCGATTTTAATTCATTAAACTCCAAGATGTTCATTCGGTAAGGAGCCTTTGATTTAGGCACTGCTCCAGCTACGATCTAGAATTAGAAGCTGTAATACACGCCTTAAAGATGTGGCGACATCACCTAATTGGCAGAAAATTTGTTTTAATGACTGATAATAAAGGATTGAAGTATCTTTTAGATCATCCTAATTTAAATGCCAGACAAGCTAGGTGGTTAGCTTTCTTAAGCGAGTATGATTTTGAAATATAGCATATAAAAAGTAAAGAAAATAAAGTTGTTGATGCATTAAGTAAGAACGCAAGGCTGAATTTTGCAACAACAATCAGCACTTATGTTTCAGACTTAGATGAACAGCTTAAAGAAGGAATAAAACAAGATGAAATTTACTAGAATTTACAAGCTAAAGCTAAAGAAAATCCAACAGAAAACTTAATAAAAGGTTACAGTTTAAATGAAAAAGAATTTTTACTGTATAAAGATAAATTGTATGTACCTAATGTACCTAAAGTCAAGCTGTTAATTCTAGATGAAATTCATAAAACACCATATTCAGGTCATCCAGGTTACCAAAAGACTATAACCATGTTAAGAAAAGAGTATTTCTGGACAAATATGAAAACTGAGGTAGCTGAATATATTGCAAGGTGTTTAGAATGTCAACAGGTAAAAACTGAACACCAACACCCAGCTGGTTTACTACAGCCTTTACCCATCCCTAGCTGGAAATGGGAGGTGATTAGTCTAGATTTTATTACTGGGCTGCCTAGAAATCAAAATCAGAATGATTCTATCATGGTAGTAGTTGATAAGTTAAGCAAAGCAGCTCACTTTATACCTATTAAAACTACTTATAAAGCTTCCAACATAGTCGATATTTTTCTTAAACAGATTTTTTGCTTACATGGAGTTCCAAAAGTTATAATCTCAGATAGAGATCCTAAGTTTAAAGGAAACTTTTCGAAGTCTTTGTTTAAAGGGTTAAACACCACATTAAATTTCAGTACTTCTTTCCATCCTCAAACAGATGGACAAACTGAAAGGGTAAATCAGGTACTGGAAGATTTATTAAGAATGTATGTGAAAAACCAGCCTAGTAAATGGGAGGACTATTTACATCTAGCAGAATTTGCTTATAATAATAATTATCAAACATCACCTAGATTTAGTCCGTTTGAAATTTTATATGGACGAAAATGTAATACTCCTATCTCTTGGAGTAATCCAGTAGATAGATTGGTATTAGGTCCAGAACTGTTGAAAGAAATGGAAGAAATTGTGAAACAAGTGTAGGGAAATCTGAAAGTGGCACAGGATCGGCAGAAAAGTCAAGCAGACTTAAAAATAACTCCTAAGGAGTTTCAGGTAGGTGAACATGTGTTCATCAAGGTAAGGCCCAAAAGGAGCTCTCTAAGATTGGGGAGTTGTGCAAAATTGACACCTCGTTACTGCGTCCCATTTGAAATTTTGTCTAGGATTGGACAAGTAGCTTATCAATTAGCATTACCACCTAACTTAAGAGTACATAAATTTTTTTCACATTTCCGTTTTAAAGAAATATGTTCATGATGCTACTCATGTTGTTAACTGGAATGTTGTACAGGTGGAACCAGAAGGAGAATTTCTAGTGGAACCGGACTGTATCCTCGGGAGGAGGGAAATTACACTTCGGAACTGCACCATTGGACAGGTGAAGGTGCAATGGAAGCACCTTAGTCCAGAGGAATCCACCTAGGAATTGGAAAGTAAAATGTGATATGCATATCCAATTCTATTCCAGGGTACTTCGGAGGATGAAGAATAAATAACATCTAGGACGATGTTATATTCTAAGGGGGTGCATATGTCACATGCCCCAATTTTGTAAAATAATGTTATCTTATTTTGATTTTATTCCAAGACATTATGTTAAATTTAATGCTAAGTTGAAACTGATGACTCAGCAAAGTCAAGGATGTGGAATGTAATTCTGAATATTTTAATTTTAAATAAATAAAAGTGGAGACAACAACTTGGGAGAGCTGTTAAAAAGAGTGTTACTGGTCAAGTTGGTGGGGGAGACTAGGTGGAGAGCAAATAGACAAGTGGCAACATCCTCAAACACTTCATATCTTGCAGGTGGAAACCTCCCTACATTTGGGGTCACGATCCCCCAAGAAAATGGGATCAGAGCAGGTGGCTCAATTAATAACAACTAACCCAAAAATACCTAGGCAATCTTAATAAAAGTACCCATTGAAGAGAGTTGAGGCTTCTCATTCCAGGAGAAGAATCATTCAGGTGAATGCACTTCAAGGAATTCATTGGGAAGGGAAATTTTGAGGAAGGTGTTTGAGGGGTAAACTGTAGGAAAGTGATCTAGTACAGCTTTGTAGCTGAAAGATCTTGCTGCAGTATGCAGAGTTGGTATTGAGTCTTGGACTAGTACTTTGTTGTTTGCTCCACCTAGTTCTAGCCAAGGATACCAGAACAGGCTCGGGGGTCTTGAGAAGTCGTTGTTTGAGCGCTCTCCAGGAGTTGGTAGGGAGGAATGGCTTCCCATTGCTGTTGTCATCCAGCTTTAAAAGCAGGTTCTACTATCTTTTAATTTATGTGTTAAAGTTTATATCTGTGTATGAACAAATAATGAATGATTATATGTTATGTTGTAAACTGTTAAGTTTGAAATCTCTTAGTTGTTTTAATGTTGAGTCTGTTCTTTGATGAAAAATAAATCCTACCTGTGTTTTTCCCCATCTAGAGTAATCCAAATTGTACTCTAGCATAGGTAGTATGCTAAGATAGATGAAGAAATGATAGAGATGTGGATTGAATAGAATTATTTTGTATTTCAGTATAACAGAGTAATTTATCTCTGCATATAGATGTTTTCTGGAAAGGATACCGTTCTGTCTAATTAAGCTATGACTTAAAAACCAGACTACTGAATTAGGAATGCTGTCTAAGAAGAATACATAATACTTTTCAAAAACTGTAAGTTTATTTCTTTAATGTTGATTATTGTAAATAAGTTATTTATCTTATTCAAAATTGTACTTCTGCAAACTGGAACTACTAACCTGTCACATAGGAAAAAGACTCAACTGAAATAAATATTTATTTATTCCTGTGAAGAAAGAACTAAGTTATTTTTACAGGGTTATTTCATGGTACTTACTACATAGTTATTTTTACCAATATTCATATTTAAGTAGGATATTTTGGTATAGTATTTGATAAATAAATTACCAATAGCAAATATAATAGTATACAATGAGTTAATAACAAAATTCTATCTATACACTTATAAACAGACTAAGTGCAAGGTTAAATAGTATTTATTAAATATTATTTATTTATGAACAAATTTTATTCAAAAAAAAAAACTAATACAAAAACTAATTTCAAAAGAATGCATAGGGTTGAAACCCTTACAATATAAATAGTATAAATTATAGTATTATAATTTATTGCATTAACACTGTAAATTAAAAGTAATAACAATATAATTAAATAAGCATTAATCCAAAGAGTGGGGTTATTCAGTTTACTAAAAACATCAAAATATTATTACAGTCGTATAAGTATAGAGAAGAAAATAAATGAAAGTACAACCACTCATACCTGTAACCAACAAATATTTAACATTTATTATTAAATTAACTTACAGAATAATTTAAGAAATTTATTTACACATAGGTTACTAACAGAAATTTAAATTTGCTCGAATGGACAAGCTTATTAAGGATTATTATGACAGGAAGAAGTAGAAAAACAGACAATAAATATTTTACTAATGAAAGATAAAATTTAACAATAAAAATATCTTTACACAATTGAGTTAGGGTGAAACCCTAATGTTCCAAAATTACTTTCAGAGCTTCAAAATAACCAAGTCTGAGCTCAAGAGGGTACATCCCTTCACCAAAAGATACACAAAGGACGGCTTGACAGGCCGAATACCTTTCTTTACATAACTATACATATAACTAGTAAAACAAAATTTTACAAGTCACGGCATAAGCCGAAAACCCTAAGAGAGGGAAGGGTTTGATAAACAAACTAAACAAACTGAACAAGTTAACCAAGAAAACAATAACCACAAGGGTCATTTGCAGGCCACGGCGACCAACCGAAACTGTTCCATAAGGAACTGCACAAGTATGAACTACCATGGGTTGACCAGGGCTTACCCGTAAGTAGGAAGCCGACCCCCATGCATTTGCACCAGCAGCGAAGGAAGACGTAACTATCACCTGCAAAATAACCCACAACATTAATATTATTGCTTATATCATCATGGAGCTAAAATCAAGTCTTAAAAAATGTTAAATGAAATTTTGTTACCTGGAAGTAAAAGTAATGTAGCCACAGCGGCGTTTACATGGCAGCCAAAACACAGTTGCAGAGCGGTCCGAAGGCCCGAAAATGACCAAGGGAAATGACCAAGACTAGGGTTCGTAAGCCCTTTTATTCTCTCAACACTTGGTGTAGGAAGAACCACGTGTTCACGTAAATAAATCTACCATGCAGTGGGTATTTCGCATAGTCCCTGCATGCAATCGATTTTTCAATTATTCAAATTAATCTCTACTCAATCATAAGGTGTAGCATTCATTTTACAAGGTTCCACGTTATCCCAGAGTCAACCAATGAGTGCATGCTATAAACTATTGAAAGCATAAAACTATAATCCTCAAATCGATGCCAAGCTTAAATTATAATAAGTTGTATAGTTGGTATAAGGACGAATTTAAAACCATGATATATTATATTCAACATTATTCGTAGTTTCATCGTGGAAGTGGACTAACGCCACGACCTTTAACCATTACAAAGTTATAGCATACACAATGCAAATCAACATAATTTTTATCAAGCTTATGGTTAACCACGAAATCATCGAACCTCATAAAATTTATTCATGCCAAGCAATTCTTATGTTAGTACATATCCAAGATATGTCATATGTATATTATTCGAATTACTTAGGCTTGCAAACTTTAGTTTATAAACTATATAGTTGTATATTATTTCACATTAAGCTTGTTAATAATCATTAAATGGTTGTAATATCATAAATCGATATTTTTGCCCCAAGCTTACTTATGCATAAAAAGATTTAGTTTTTCACTAATGGATAAACCATTTGGTCAAAGCCTAAATAGTATAACTACAACCATCGATAAGCCTTGAGCTATCAAAGCTAGGTTAATTAAGAAAATTATGTGATACTTAGAAGATGCAAAGAAAAAGTCTATTTTCTTTCTTAGCCAACTATGATAATAAAGTGTTACTAACAACTTTGCATAGCTAATCATGTTGTCACCAACATTTATGTTGTGACTTGAAAATGTTTCAGAACATAGTTTTACTTAGGATCTTGAACTTTATAAACCTTATCTGTTTATAATCTAGAACTAATGGTAAGTTTAAATGCTTTATAAACAAGATAATTTGTGTAGGTATCGTTGAATATCATAAGATTTATATCAGTGGGTGACAAATACTCGGACGATGACTATAAATCCTGTACATAGTCAGTTCAACAAAGTTTAATAACTTACGGTTGTTTACTAACCTTATCAAGTACTTAAGCTATTTCATGTTTGTTTGGTAATACAATCTTTTAAGAACTGTCTAAGTATTTGCTTGAGATAATAAAGCAATGTGGTCAGCAACTTAAACCAAAGAGGTATTATAAAATAAAATAAGAAACTGAAGTGAAAACAGTTCACTAAACTCTAAGTTCTTAGACAAATACTCGGATGATGACTATAAATCCTGTACATAGTTAGTTCAGAAAATTTTAATAACTTACGACTGTTTACTAACCTTATCAAGTACTTAAGCTATTTCATGTTTGTTTGGTAATACAATCTTTTAAGAATTGTCTAAGTATTTGCATGAGATAATAAAGCAATGTGGTGAGAGACTTAAACCAAAAGAGGTATTATAAAATAAAATAAGAAACTGAAGTGAAAACAGTTCACTAAACTCTAATTTCTTAGGACTTGGTACTTTCCTGTAATGTTCAGGACTTTTTATACAGAAATCTTCATATCAGAAGATAATTAACCAGTAATAGCTTATACCAATTTTACAAGTCGTTAATGTAGTTTATAGTTAGAACAATCATTACAGCATCACGGGTCATGTACTCTTTGTGTAATTAAGTCACGACAAGATTATAGGTTGTGAATCAGGAAAAATAACAACTGTTGCTAATTACATTCAAGATAGAAACTCTTCTTCACATATATCATTGACAATTTAGATGAAAGAAAACAAACTGCTTGTTTTACCTCATAGAAGCAGTTGACTTTTGTAATAGCTTATTTACCGAGCTAATTATTTTGCACATAAAAGTATATCTGAATGCTTTATGAAAATTGATAGGTGTTACTCAATCATTCTTACCTATAAACCTGTGAGGACAGGTAAACTTTCTGTGTTAGCTCAAAAGCTAAGTAAGCCCCAGAATCCAAGACAGTTCCACCTACTTGTTGCAAATTAAAACTCATCAACAAACTGAAAAGGAAATTATTATACAAGTTGAACCAAACCTTGTATTAAAAAGTAGAATGCGAAGTACTTAATTCAGTTTATGTATTAACAAATCTGTTAACCAAATAAGTTAAAGATAATCGTTAGTTGTTAGCAGACCGCATTCTCAATATGTTATGTATTTTCAAAATTTTAAATTTTTCAAAAAATTTGGGGTTTTGACACTTGCCAGTGTGGTAATCTCTAAGCTAGAAGATTGATTAGCAAGTTGACAACCCGAGGTTGTGCCAACAGTTTAAAAAAAATTACCTTGAGTTGTGGCAAATACAGGTTTTAAGTTCTAGTCTTTCTATATTACAGTGAATAGAAAGCGTTTAGATCTCGACATTCAAGATGAGATAAATTTGGTAAGCTCCAGGCGTTGATAGAGTGGGTCAAATAGTTTATTCATCACGATCATAGGCTCTTGAAAAGCAAAAGTAAGTTTATTTTTATTTCTTTTGATGTGTGTGTGTTTATTTTTTTTTAAAACCTGCAAGTGTTTATTTACTTGTAAGAATACTTCCAGTTTATAACTAACAGCTTGTAAAAATGTTTTGGACGTAGGTGAAAAACTTGTCCAAACTCACACTCAAAGGCGGAAACAAATACTTGTAATCTTTAGAGTTCAAGTTGCAAGGTGCTAGAACCATGGCTCAGGTAAGCCTCGACTTAAAACCTTGAGGTTCCGTTCTTCTGTAAAGTGTAGGGTTAAGATGGAGAGGGTGTGTGGAGAAAGTTTACCGTGCTTAAGGAGAGTTTCACAGCTGTAACTATTGTTTGGTTGCTTGGTATCTTAAGAATCCGTAAGGATTAGTACTGTTATAAATGGGTTGTTAATGCCTACCATAGGGTTTTGAAAACTCAAATAGTTTTAATTAATTCCTTTTTATTTATTTATTTATTTTCGAAAGTGATAAGTACTTCAGTCCTAAGCTTTGTTGAAGGATATGTAAAATATACGACTCTGGTTTTGTTTTGCCTTTCGGTTCTAGAAGTGGAAACGATGATAAAATAGCTTAAGGGTTCCTTTTGGTTTTACGAAGACATTTGCATGAAAAAGATCTTTGTTATAAAGACTCTCTTATTAAGAAAAGCCATGAGTTTTTCTTTTTTAAGGTTTTAAATGATAAATCTATTTGTTATTAAAAATAATTTATATAGTTGCTTCTAAAAGATCAAAATAAGGTTTTTATGAAAGACTGTGTGTGTTATAAATTAACACAATAGGGAAGACCTTGTAGGTCAAAAAGTTTGACTCTATGAGATTATGTTTATCTTGATTTTTGAAATGTTTAAGAAGATTGTTTTAACTCTTTTTACTCTCTTTTTAATTATATATTAAACTCTGTTTGTGTCTAGATTTTTTTATTATTAATATTTAAGACAACTGCAAATTGTGAATAAAATTTAACCAAGTTTTTTCTTTTGTTTTAAGTAAGATGTTTTTGGATAAGATGAAGTATTCTTTATCTTGAAAGAAATATGTGATGAAAGCTTATGTTAACAGTTTTTTTAGGGTTTATATTTACTAATAGTTAGGAAAATAAGTAAAATATTTACCTATGTTTCATTAATAGGAAAAATAATACTAAAATAGTGCTTCTTTTTAAGAGAAAGAAGAAGCTGAAAAGTCTAATATTTATATTTCTTAATATATTGGTTAAATTATACTAAGAAACATAGTAAGTTAAAAATATAGTTTTACGAGTATGATAATAGTTTAAAATATTTTTTACTGTTTAGTTTTTACTAAGTACTACAATTAGTATTGTTTTCTGAAATCACAGTGATAGGACAAAGGTCATTTTAAATACTTTGTACAACAGCATGTTAATTTCTATTTAACCTAGACTTACTAATATACTACTTCTGTAATACTTCTATATATTTTAGAATAAAAAAGAATTATAAAAGATAACAAGTTGGGTAGATCTTAACCAAACTATACTAACAGTAAAAGTATTTTATTCAAAGTAGACTCAAATGATCTAACTCAGGTATAATCATTCTCATTTATTTTAAATTACCCGTTGTACTAGAGTACTGCATCTTCGGATGAGTGGCAAAATACAGCAAGGGATTTTTATCCTCAAAACAATATATTCTAACCCTAAATCAATTATTCAGATAAACATTAACCATAAATTTTTACTTTTGAAAAAAGAGATTACACAGTCTAAACTTAAAAACATTTTATCTAGTTATATCAATAAATCAACTCATAAATTCATTCATTCCAGTACTTTTTCTTGCATAAGGTAAAATAAAAAAAACATTTAGAACCTGAGAAGCTTGTAGAGGAGACAACAACCTAAGGAGCGTGTTCCACCCAACCAATTCCTAAAGATAGCTTTAGCTTCTTGTCTTAGGACCTCGAGCCTGTCTACTGGTCCTCCTGGTTGAAAGCACTGGGTGAGTAGATATATTATAAAACCCATGCAACTCCACAAAAGTATTCCACAGTAATACTTCTACCTTTTGCAGTAAATAACTCAGCAGATCAGTTGCACTAGTTCTGTAAAATAGTTCTCACACTCAAACCACTTCGGCCTTTCCCCTCCATTGAATACATTGTGCACACTTTTCACTTCAGAATATTCACAAGTCTAGATTGAAAAACAACCACCTACTAAATTCAATGGGTAATTATAATCATGCCTAGGTATTTTGGTCAGTTTTTTCATTTAATGGGCCACCTGCTCTTGTTCCACTTTCTTGGGGAACATGACCACAAAATTAGGGAAGTTGCATGTTGCAACAATTAGAAGTGGTTGAGGATATTTCCATGTGTCCATTTTCTCTCACCCCAGTCTATTCCACCTAGTGGCCAGTAGACACTCATTCAATAGCCTCCTTAATCTGTTTATCTCATCTTTTATTTATTAAATAATAAAATATTCAGCATAATTAATTACAACCATCCTTGACCCCACTTGGTCAATAATCACAAACTTCATAATAAAAATAAAGTATAATGTCTTCTTAAAAATAATTTTTTTTTGCAATTTGGGGTATGTGAGAGACACCAAATGGAAACTTACATTTCATGGATAGCTTGATTCTCCTTGGTCTCTCTAAATTGATCAATGACCCCATAGCACATGATCCAACATGGCCATATATGCCTGATAAGCTCCCCTCATACATCCCTAAGTTTGAATGGAAACAAGGAGACGACCCTACAAACCATGTCATGTATTTCCACTTACGATGCTCCTCCAATAGCATAGTGGATAAATCAGTAAGGCTTTGCCTCTTTTAGTGAACTGTTATAGGAACAATTGCAAATGGTATGTGAGTTTACCAAGGAAAAACCATTCCATCTCTAGGACAACAACCACTACCTTTATCACTTACTTTCATCTTCCCATACGCCATGACCTCAGGCTCAAGACTCTAACCAATTTTTGACAGAATACCTCTACCCACATAAAGGACCACATCCATGAGTGGTGTAGATGACACACATTGCGTAAAATATACATACAACCTCAGTTCTTATTGGATTGGTTTATCAAATCACTCCAACCAATGATAGTAAAAGATGTGGAAACCTCATTCCCCAAATTGAGGAATAGGCCATACTAAAGGCCCAATGATTTGATCTCATTTATGCAAAATCATGTTACTTTTACACCATCCTATCAAATTCCCCTATGCATCGATCTTTGGATCCATCCTATGAAAGGTCATCACATTCAGTTGATGGGATTATTGGGTCCATTTCCAAGTAGGGGAAATTTTCCCCACATGTGGCTTCTATGCCCCCCATTATGGAAGTGTAGTATGCCACTCCCATGCTGTCACTCCTTATAACTGTACCAAACCCTTAGTTTGGACAAATAAAATATGGACCCTATATTCCTACCTACCCTAATGCAAGCTAATAAGCATTGATACCTCCAACGAAAATGTCACAACTAGCTCCTACATCTAAATCATATGGAGCACAAAACACATATATCCCACCACAGGGGTATAATCCTTATTATATGTTCTAACATCCTCATGGTTCTTTCCCCATGCCTCACATGGGTGTGAATCTAGTTCAACCTTCCTTCACAAAACAAGCACAACAATTTGAGAAATTAAACACATCCAACTCACAAAATCCTCAAAATCAGGGGAATAAAAAAGGTAAGAACAAGTTGAGCCAGCAACAGGACAAGGTCTACACCCCCCTACCCAACAGAATTAGAACAAGGGTATCTAGAACGCAGGAGATAACCACCCCACCAAATAAGGAAAAAATCCTTACTTGTGGACAAACTATTCCTGCTCAATTTGTGGATAGTATGGACACTATAATCACCATTGTGCACTCCTCTCATATTTCCACCAATTGGTGGAGGCAAGGAAAAATAAAAAAAACAAATCCTCCTCAGGTGCGTAATGCACCACAACCCCGTTAATATTTCTTGCAGCAACCCTTTTCCAACGAAGGAGTTGTCACCCAACAACAAGAACCGTGTCGCTAAAGAGGTGGCTCCTTTTAGAACATCTACATGAACACGACAAATGTCAATATTCAAACTTGAGCCAAGGGATATGGAGGGCCTTAACCCCCATAATGGTAGTATGTACCTATTCCCTTGAGAGACCCTTTGCAAAACTGTGCCCCAGTGGTGAAAAAATCCCAAGGATCCCAAAGGTACCACTTAAGCTCACCCCTCATAACTCTGACATGAATGATGCCCCCAACTACAATATTGTTAATGACTTAGATTAGTCCCCAACTGCCATGTCTACTTTAGAATTACTACAGTGATGCCCAACCCAAAGGAAGGAATTTCCTAATGAACTTGGCATTGTTGACCCTTCAGACTCATGCCTTATGACCTTCGATCTCAACAAAGGTGAGCCAAGTCTACCCTCGTCAGTCGCATTCCAAGTTCTAGTTACGACTAAAAACATTATGATCCATTGATTCAATATCGATGAAGGCACATCCACATGCATAATGTCATATAATGTATGGAAAATATTAGGCTCACCTCTGTTAGTACCCTCATATATAGAACTTCTTGCATATGATGGGATACCATCACAACCAAGGGGATTGTACCAAAATGTTCCAGTTGATCTAAGGAAAGATGGTAATGGCCAATATTGAAGTATTCAATGCACAACTTGACTACAACATCCTTTTGGGTCATAGTTTCATATACGCCATGAAGGTGGTTTCCTCTTAGATATTATGTATCATGATGTTTCCCTTTAACGAGAATATATTCACCCTTGATTAACTCAATTACTATGACCCTCATGCCAACACCAACCCTGAAAATGTTCTACCCACTGTAGGTGAGGTAAATCAACCGTGTTACATTTATATATTCCCAGTTGTCTACAAAGATTCCAACTTGTTAAGGCATACTCAGAAACTCCCCCTGAATCCCTACATCAATGGACGACCTTATGTGCACTATTTTCACCTCTGAAATAATGTCTCCAACCCCATCATCCTCTTCATCAACCCCTTAAAAGAATCATGGAATTTAAGAGGCATTGATTCCATATGTGACTCCCATATTTTAGATACCATTCTTATACCCCCCCCCCATGGGAGTACAAGGGAAGCCATTAATGTCTCAGCTAAATCTACCTAGGCTTACTTTGGGAATACCTATGTTGTACCTTATGCCACCCTACCTAGATACAACCTCAAAACTAGTGGCCCACTATGCGCTTGTACTAGTAAGGCCCGTTATACCATCTATCCCACACACTCAACCAATGACACCTGTGACCAAACCCCCATCGACGGTCGCTAAACCCAACAATGGGGGCATAAGGAAACCCAAGTTGAAATCCACCACTACAACTAACCCTCTTTCCAAACCACCAATGATAGTCACTATTCCTAATGCAAGGGGCATCAATCAACTTAGGTTAAAATCCCCAGTAGTGATAATTACTACTCCCACAATAAGGGTCACCCAATTGTGTTCCCTATGTGTGCAACAAGGCTATACGAACAAACTACACCCCACCTTGCTGGAGCTCAGGAATTTGCTTAATACCTCTATTAGTACAATGCATGTAGCACATACTACAATAGTGGGTACACCTTCAATCGTATCTTCACTCAACACAACAATTAAGTCCAAGTTGGTATGTACTAATCACACATGTTCGATTTGCTTTCAGTTTGGGCATTATATGCATCATTATCTCAACCTCCCTCGATTTCAAGACACATTGGAGACCATCTACCTCACCCTCTCTTTGGTTGAGATTCCTTCACCTCAAAAGGCTTCCATAAATGTTGTCACTACATCGACGACGACACCAATTGCACCTACTATAGAAATTTCCATCTCAGCGGTACCTACCATCGATACACCTATGCCACAAGGAACACAACCTATGAATATTGAGCCATAAGCACACCATGATGGATTTGCACCTTGTGGGATCCATACTCATATGATTCCAAACCAAATTAGCACAACCATACTGGATCGTGCTAACTCATTGTTAACTTCATCACCTGAGCCTATCCATGCCACGGTCCCATGCCCATGTTGATTGTAAGGTGAAACTTCCCACTACTAGTTTCAGTGCCCCATCTTACACATTGAATGAGAAGTCTTCCTTGAACATTTGTGCTTACAAGATCAACTTCCCCACCTTAGGGTATTCCCGCAAGGATTACTAATCGAGTAAATTGTTTCCCTTTACCATATACCCTCAATAACGTATCCTCCCTAGATGGTCTACTCACCAGTGACGATTCATCATCCTCGAATGAAGACCAAGATCCACCACATCCATTGCATGTTTCCCAGATACTACGGGATATCATTAAAGTGTTGTATTCCTATCAATGCATATGAGTATACTACCAATTATATATAGCCTAAGATTCCAACACAAGGAAGCCCCTATCGTCAAAAGGGTAGAACCATATTTCACCCTTTACATTGTCTGTTTGCACATTAAAAAGAACAATGTAACCTTTTATTCTTTGTATTTATTATCCCTTTCGTTGAAAATAAAACCATCATTTATTTGCAATGCGGATGGTATCCCATTCAGATAACTATATTGAATTCACATATGGTGCAATTTGTTGGTTAAAGAATCTAGCATTGCCTGCTTGGGCCATTTATAACCCATCCCAAAATCTATACCACACATGAGGAGTTTGGTTAGGGGCACTCACTAACATACAAGAAAAATACGAAATTCATTCGGATATTAAGTGATTCCATCCATCTTAGCATATGGAATTTAGATGTGAACCTTGATTCATAACTCATTGCATCCCAACTGAATAATGTATTTTGTGTCTTCAATCGGCATCTCTTTCGCAAGTTTTTGTGAGTGTGCCTCCTGATACAACAATATGACACCATTACATTCACCCATGTCCATAGGAAATCCAATGCATTTGTTGATCTCGTCACAAATGGAGTTTTGAACTAGAACCTAATACATCAAACATCTATCTGACCATGCAAAACCAAACAAAGCATATTTACTGTGTTTTTCATCATACAAATCATGTGTTATATTACTATGTTGTTCATAATTATCATCATCACACACACACACACACACACATATATATCAACAAAAAATGTGTCATGTATATCATAAGGCCTCATAGTCCATATATACATAGAATCATATGCCTTATGGGGGTACATAGGATCCATCGATAACATGTACAAAATGGGGATCTCAACCCTCTACAAAAAAATGGAGAGTTCCCAAGACTCATCTTGCTCCTCAAGGTGCTAGATCACGCGACCAAGTAATAGCTAAAGGATGTACTGCCTCTTCCTATGCTCCTGCCACTCTTGGACCTGTCCCTTGAGTTGGTCCTAGTCTTGGAGGCGATATCTACCTAATAGGGGTACCTTTTCCTCCCTGTGCTCTCTATGCCGCATGACATGATACAACCACCCTTTGGATCACCCAGTTCCATTTGACCCCACACTCTGTAGGAAGCTGGAGGGTCCGAGCCAGTTCCTTGTCGTCGAGATCATCTAGTTCTGAATCATCGACTCCCTTAGTTAGTGTACTTAGCCTCCTCTCCAGGTCGAATAAGATAGTTGTCGCTCATTCTCCCAAAGATACTCCCCTACTAGGAGTATCCCCACCTATAGATTCACGAGGAGCCTTAGAATCCCCACTTGCTTCTCAACTAGCCCCTATAGGACAAACATCCTCATTATGCCTCCGACGCCGCGACAACACTCAAGGTGCTTGCACGAGACCAATATCTGCATCACAAATAGGAAACCACCATTAGTATCGAATATACATAAAATGTATGTGCATAATCAAATAATGTACATAAAAGTATGTAAGAACAAACCAAAAACATACCTATGGCATCCCAACCATGAATGGGATGGGATAGCTCCATATCCCCCTTATAGTCCATACAACTCCATGGATATATCTCCATTAATTCAATATTATCCCCCATACATCAAAAAATGGGTACATGAACCCATGCTCCACGGGGCCACCACCAGCATGTGGCATCTCCCAACCCCAAAAAATCATCTAAGGATCTTGGCCCCCCCTCGACAACATAATAAATTGCGACATCAATGATAGATACCACTCAAATAAGTATGAGCACAAGACACTCCCATGGTTTAAAGTCATCTCACTTACCTCCTGTCGTGCCTTAGACAACTACTCCATCAATACATGGATTATAAAATGCCACCAAGGCACTCAGTGACTAGCTATGACCCACTCCACCAGTAGTAATTTTCCCCCTATGATCCTATTGGGGGACACCACCCCCAACACCCTCACTACTATGGTCAGTACCCCTTGTACCTCCAAACTAATAAGATGAATAATGAGGATATGTCTAGAGCTGAAGGCACTTATATCCCCACTACACTACTAGTCAATAAGTCTATGTATCCAGTGAACCCTCCCATCCATGGTTGGGTAGCCTCATGTACTCCATGTGGGGGAAACCTAATGAGGAAATATATATCTTCAATAGTGATACTTAGGTCCTCATATCCCACAAGAAACAACCCCTTATTAGGGTCCCACATATGTATGAGCTCATGCAACAAGAAATCTATAGAATGAAGGAAGGGGCACTTAAAAAAATTCAAGATCCCTACATCTCATAATGTGTGAGTGGACACTAAATCCCCCATCACTTGGTTCACTAACTCATCATAGTGTATCTCTTGCCACTCTATATAGGCTATTGATACTAGATAATAATAACTTCAAGCATAAATAGTCACACATCAAGGTCGATCTCAACATCCATAGTGCAAAAGAAACAAAGAACCTAGCTCGCATGAGTTTCTCTCACAATTTTGCATGAGCAGCGCGACACCCCAAGGTTTAAATTGCGCTTAGTATGACTATATGCAAGTATCCTAGGTGACCAACAGCATGTGGGATATGAGCATTTCAGTTGCGCTCTTCACATGACTAACCCATGGATAACCATGTAAAGTCAACGCACAGAGGAAGCATAAATATACTACATGGCTATATAGCCATTTTCCCATGCCAATGTCTCATGCAATCGTGGATTCTCATGAGAGAATGAAAAATCCCATGTGCCCTGTTTTTAGGGTTAAAAAATTGTTGTACGGTCACATGGATCCCTACCCTAAGAAACCAACTAGACAAAATTAACGAGGATGATATGAAGAATTACCTTAATCTTGTAGCACAAAAACTGGACCCATGGATATCCTAGAATTAGAAAAAAACCTCTGGATCACGCACAACGAATGTGATACAAATGATTTAAAAAATGGGCCCCACCCTTAACTATATACATTTGACCCTAGTTTTGAACCCTTGTTAAGGACACACCATAAATCTATTTGAAGAACTGTTCACAACACCATAGTCAGCACATCGAGATCTGTATAATGACACTACTCACTCTTCAATCCAAAAAAAATTCATCTGATACCAATTTTTACGTGCACCCCTAAGGTGCACTCTGTTTTTTGTTATTATTTCTGCATTGTCAATATCTTTTCCATGTTCTTTAGTAAACTTGGTTATATTTGTCATGTGTGTAGGATAAATGAATAAAACATCATGATTCTAACCCCCTTAGCAATGGCATAGGACTTGCATCGTAGGTATCATCCCAAACTAGCATATAGGAAACATTTTCTCTTTGTTTACATTGCATTTACTAGTACTCCCGTTTATAACCATAGGGTCTTAATTCCTTGTAATGATGTGCCATCAACGTCGTCATTGAGAATAACATATTTCCCCATAGGAACATGGAATTGCAACCCTCGTCATAATTTCCCACCCATGATGTCGAACCACCACAAGTCTGAGGAATTTAATTTAGTTTGAAAAGGTCAACCCATAGTTCATCATTTTATAGTTGCACATTTACTCTCCCACCTCTAGCAGTTGATTCCATCCTATTCCTCGGAATGTTATGATCAAGACTCATAGTTAACCTCTCATAAATCCATGAGCATTCGACCATTTTCATTATTCCTTGTATCATCACCTCCTCGAAGACAACAATGAGCCCCCCACCCTCTGAATAAACTAATTCTATTTAGTTATTCCCCTAGGAACAATCTACATGGTATTAGTTCATGGGAAACCCATCATTTTGAAAACAACCAGCTCATCATCATGGTAAAATTTCCCCAAACCACTCAGAATCATGGGAACTCCATCCATCATCAAACAAATTCCTCAATTCATCGAAAACTGTGGGAATCCCATCCATCATCAAATTGTCCCCTAACACATTCAAAACTGTGGGGATCCCACCAATTATTCTTTATGTACAAACAATTCCTTGATCTATACAAAATTGGGGGAACCCTTGATTCTTTTGGAAACAACCCTTGGTCGGCTTTTATCAATGTAGTTGAGTCGCTATATTCCCAACATTTTCAGTTTTGTTAGTCACCCTTACCTTTAGTATTGTGTCTCTAACAAATCCATTCATCTGCAGGTTTTCTCCATTTTTTACACTCTGTACCACTATTTTACGAATTATGCATCCCATTACTCCCCAATTTTACATCGATCAAAGGAATTTATGATCCCCACACTTATAAACCAGCCTTGTGTCAGGTTTTCCAATGTTATAGTTGGTTACAATGATCTTAGTTCTCAAGATAAGACTCTCGTATTGTCTTGCACTTCAACTCTCATAGACATGAAATCACCATACTATGAGAGTTGCGGTGGTTACAGTTGTACCTTGGGGTCACTTTAAATCAATATAAGGTATCTCCTCAAACTAAGTAGGGAGAGTCATTTGAGTGTTCCATAACTTAGTGGCATCCCTCGTGCTCAACGTCAAAACATCTATCGCATCAAGCAGAGTCATATGTTTTGAAGGTAGCAATGTTCACATTTGCAAATCATGGTAACAACACATTTGGTATAGTGAGGTTCCCCATATAGAAACTTAACCAATATTTTTGTTCCTCACCCCAATGAGATTCTCATGATCATCAACAATTCCTCTTCTTCAACACCAAGAAACATTCGTCCATGTTCATCTACTCTTACATTGATTGAAGTTTCCTTCTTCCATGTACCATCACTATCATGAGTTGACCACTGGGTCTCCTCTTATTGTAGTCATCTTGATATATTTTCACGAGCATGGGTATTCCCACCTAGTTTGTATAAAACACCATTATTTGTTACAACTTCATCAATAATCTTCCTCCACGGGAGGAAATTTCCATCCACAAATGTTTTAGGACTTACAAGAACAAGAGAAGACAAAAGAAATAATGACGCATTATCAGCCCTACAACACCCTTCGAACCTCATACATCAAGGGGCATCTGTTAACGCTTAAATTTTTCACACATGCGACATTTTAGCTAATATTACAGTAAGGCACCATCAACATATAACATGTTGTTCACCAAAGACATCCTCATCGGATCCAGAAAGCAGTATGAGGCCAAAAATTCCAAAGAACAATCAAAATCAGAGATCATGCAACTAAATCCATTTTCACTCGCATTACAACACATTTTATCAGTTATGTGCTCATGCGAGCCTAGCACATATTTTCCTTTGAAATTCACGCAACTGTCAAAACAGTGAGATCTCAACTACTCATCATGCACTGAAGGATCATGGAAGCTCCCTCACTAACAAAAATTCAAATTTGGCTCTTCACACATTTAAAGGCATTGATATCCCCCTTTGTGTACTTTGGAGCTAGATCTTGAAGTGATGGGGTTCACACTTGGATCTTGATATTTCTTAGCCATATCTTGGTTTATAAAAGGAATCCTTGTGTATGCATATAAGAAGGGAAAATAAGAGCAATATTATGCAACTAGAATTGTGTTGAGGATTCCTCATAGCTCACCTCTTCCTCCACTTATTGTCATTCCCCAAGATCCCTTTCCACCTTCCTCCAAGGGGAAAGTGTTTCATCTCATTATGATTGAAGTTATTAAGCATTTAGTGTGGAAAAAAGGGACTTTCCTAAGGGAGATTGATGGCTTCCGTTGAAGCCTCCATCTCATAGGTGACATTACATGTAACTAACTTGACCATTGGGAAATCTAACATTGGTTCTAGAATCTTATTATTGTTATGGTTTGCATATATTCACTCTTTTTATTTTATAACATGTTATTTTCTTATATTTTGTTTTGTTTTATAACAAGTACTTGCAATACCAATTTGGATTTATCTCTTTTGCTTTAGTAACACAATATTGGGTCTTGGTAGAAACCTCTAAGGCTTTCTCCCCTCAAGTGGGAAGAGAGGCACACCTTTGTGTAATTTTTTCCACAACAAGATATCAAATGGAAACCAAAGGGCTTACAATCCCTTGCATAAACAATGCATATGTGAGGGTTCCCCCCTATACAAAGGATATAACACCTAAAGGTTGTGGTTGTTTCCATAATGGCATTAAGAAAAACAAGCCATGAGCCTAGCCTAAAAATGATTAGCTATGCATGCAAGCTAATCCCTTTAGGGTAGACATATGCAAGATTTTTTTATTTATTTCGGCCTTCATGTAAATAGATTATTTCAAGGGTTTAATCTTTATTTTATTTTAAGTTCTATTTAATACAAAGAGTATCCTCTGGTCTAAGAAACCATGACCCAAGGGCGTCTTAGCTATTAAAATCACTTGAGGATTTCACCCGACCTAGGCCACACAAATCCTCATATAGTTGGATTTTGGGTGTCTCTTCCTAACTAACTCACTCCTAGGGGGAATTGAACATGGGTTTCCTTGTTGACGAAACCCACACCTTAATCGAATGAGCTAGTGAGAATTGAAAATATAGAGGGTAAATTCACCAAAAGAAATAAAAATAATTAATGATAAATCCATCCATTTTGATCTATAATAAAAACATTTGTGGATTTGCTATATTTTTAATTAATAAACAATATTCTTTTCTTTTGTTTCTACATCATAGTTGAAATTATTGCACTAACAAGCACATTCTACAACCCACTAGGGGGAAGATGTGTAACTCCTTCCGTGCTCATCCTAGAGATAACATATGTCCTTTATAAAAAATAATAAAATACTATAAAAAATGACATGTCAAATCCCTTTTTGGGAAAATATGTTTAATAATTCTGTTTTGAGGGGCGATTTGGTGATTATTGGAGGGGACCTAAATTTATCTCTGGGGCAAGCTGAGGTTTGGGGTCCTAATGCCCGCTCTGATTTGCTGACAGAGTATTTTACATGGAAGTTGGTCGAGATAAATTGGCTGGATATTGAACCTGTCAAGATTAAACCCACTTGGAAAAATAATAGATGTGGGGAGGGGCGGGTTTCCAAGAGACAGGATCGTTGTTTGGTATCTGAAAATTTGATGGACAGACAACAGTTTATTAGGAAATGGGTGGGGAGTGGGGGGCGTTCTAATCATTTGCCTATTTTTTTGGAATATAAGAATGGGCCTAAGAAACCGCCCAACCCTATGAAATTCAACAAGACTTGGATTAAGGATGAATCGTTCTAGTAGCAGATCCTCTCCCTCTGGGTTCCTTTTGACCCAGTCAGCAGGAATACTGCTGCTTTTCAGTTTGCGACAAATTTTCATAATATCAAGGCTCATATTACAAGATGGGAAGCAGATAGGAGATGCAAAGAAGAGCATGAACTTAAGAATATTGAGCAGGAAATATAAGACACCATGGAATTAGAGGGAGGGGGCATGTTGACCCTGGAAAACAAAGAATCCTTGGCCAGGTTGGAGGGAAGAAGGAACGATATTCTTCTGGAAATGGAAGAGACTTGGAGACTTAAGAGTAGGGCTATTTGGTTAGAATGTGGGGATGAAAATACAAAAAAAATTCATGCTTACGCTAAGGGAAGGAAATCTAATAATATCATTTGGTTTCTGGAGGACGATAGGGGCATGTGTCACAAAACATTTGAAGGTATGGCAAGGACAGGGGTTGAACATTTTCAAAAATTATTCTGGGCACCTGCTAGGGTGTCAAATGTGGAGATTATGCGTATTGCTTAGGTCTTCCCCAATTTTGTGGGGGAGGAGGAAAACTTAGCTTTAATGGAAGAAGTTTCTAAAGAAGAACTAAAGGTGGCTCTACACAGTTTTCAGAAGGACAAAAGTCCTGGTCCAGATGGGTGGACCATCGAATTATTCATAGAAATTTATGAACTTCTAGGGGATGATATTCTAAAAGTGGTAGAGGATACTCGTACTACTGGTAAGATCCCTGCCAATTTCAATTCGACTTTCATTCCCTGATCCCAAAGACTGATAATCCTTTGTCATTGCATGACTTTAGGCCCATCTCTCTATGTAATTGTATTTAAAAGGTGGTCTTGAAAGTTATTGCTTGAAGATTGAAGAGTATCTTGTCAGAACATATTTCAGATGAACAATTTGGGTTTCTGGAGGGAAGACAGATTCATGAGACCATTGGGGTTGCAAAGGAAGGTCTTCAGAGTATGAAAACAAAAAACATTAAGGGGTCCATCCTCAAGATAGATCTCTCAAAATCCTATGATAAGGTAAGTTGGTTGTACATTCGTATGCTACTAATTCACCTTTGATTTGGTATTGGTTTTATTAGGTGGATCATGAGCTGTATCACAACTGTTTCTTTCTTGGTTCTTATTAATGGGGCTACCTCTCCCTTTTTCCATGTGGAGCGAGATCTTTGCCAAGGTTGTCTGTTATCCCCCTAGTATTTCCTCCTGGTGGCTGAAGGACTAAGCAGATTATTAAAGGAAGCTTGTAGGGCTAGAAATTTGGGATCGAGATTTCACAGCATCTTCAGATAACCCATTTGTTATTCATGGATGATGTGCTCATTTTATGCTCTGGTTTGTACAAGACGTGGATACTATTTCTGAAATTTTGTCCCTCTTTGCAACTGCTACCGGCATGGAAATAAATGTAGACAAATCTACTTTGTCTATTCATAGACTTGGTGTTGAGGAATGAGGACATGTCATAAATATATTTCCTTTTCATTGGGAAGAATTGGATAATGGACTCAAATACCTGGGTTTTTTCTTGAAACCAAATGACAAATTGAAGAAGGAATGGTTTTGGCTATTAGAAAAACTAGAGAAGCGACTAAAATCATGGAGTCATAGATGGTTGTCCAGAGCTGGTCGTTTGGTTCTTGTAAAAGCTGTGCTGGAGGCAATCCCAGTTTATTGGCTATCTTTATCTTGGATTCCTAAGGGCATTCTGGAGAAATCCCATAGGATCTATTTTTGCTTCATTTGGAGTGGGAATAAGGAGGCTTCAGGGACCCCCTGGGTCAGATGGGAAAGGATTGCAGTGCCCAAAGCTTTGGGGGGTTGGGTACTTAAAAATATTTTCTTTTTTGCTAAATCCCTAGCTACTAATGGTGGTTGGCGCTTGTTACATACAAAAAAATTGTGGACCAAAGTGATGGTAGAAAAGTATATTTCTCCAGACTATGTGGAGGATTGGATCAGAAAAAACAATAAGAGTCATTAGGGTAGCTCGGTCATATGGAAGGCGGTAGTTAAAACCTTTGATGTTATAGAAGATTGTTTGGCTTGGAATATCGGTAATGGTGGGAAGCTACGAGTGGGAGAAGATCCATCTGTTGGATGCATTCAACATCATAGAATTTCTGAAAATTTGGTGGAGTCGTTAAGATATTGAGATATTTTTTTATCTCTCCCAACTTACTTCCCCAATACAAGAAAATAGATGGTCACAATCTTGGCAACCGACATCTTCTTTTGAGCTATCTGAATAAGAAGAGGAGGAATTGAATCAATATTTATTGAACCTTTCACAGGTACAGCTTCAGGATGGTGAGGACGAACTCATTTGGGACTCGTCCCCAAGTGGGAAATATTCACCAAAGGAGGGTTATATAAAACTCAGTACCATTGGCTTTGAACATGGAATTGAGTGGTGGTGGAAGAAGTTATGGAAGATTCATAGTCCACCCAAAACTAGACTTTTTTGGTTGTGTATTTTAGAAAACAAGGTCTCTATTTGGGATAATGTTCATAAGAGGGGTTTCTCCGGACCGGGGTGGTGTGCATTGTTTCGGGAAGATGGGGAATATGTGGTGCATCTTTTCCTAAATTGACCATATTGTGTGGAAGTGTGGAAAGAATGTATAAATATTTTTGGTTTGGGATTGGATTGTAGATGGGAAGGGGCTTTGATTCTGTTAGCCTGGGAGAGTTGGAGAAGGTCTGGAAAATTGGAAGTTATGAGAGTCCTTCCTTTATCGGTGACTTGGGGTATTTAGATGGCTAGGAACAACCTCATTTTCAATGATAAATTATGCACTCCAGTTATTACTGCAAGTATGGCTTGTGGGATTGCTCAAGCACTTCCGCAACATATTAGGGTTGCAAATCAGAGGGAAGTATTGACCCGCGATATTGATAGGACCTCACCTTGGGGTTTTTTTTATGGTGTACCTCAGAATAATTAGGGTGAGGGGGGGGGGGGCGGTCCTATTTTTGGAAAAAAATCACTCTTTTGAACTGGTACCAGGGTTGGGTGAGGGAAGCAACAATTTTGCTGAGCTCTTAAGTTTAAAATTACTCCTCATTTTTGCAGCAAAGAAGGGGTGTATAACATTAAAGGTTTTTGGTGATTCTTTGAATGTGATAAATTGGACCAAGAAGATTCAAAATTGTAGAGATTTGCGCCTACAAAACATTTTAATTTCTATATGGGATGTCATGGAAAATTTTGATTTGATTTCATGCGAACATGTTTACATGGAAAACAACTACCAAGTGGACTCAGTATCGAAGGAGGGGCTCTAGTTGGCTATAGGCCTGTGGAAGGTTAAGGAGCAGGTAGAAAATACTGCTTATGATTACTATCCTTGGCCTTTTATTGAGGTGGTGGCACCACAATAACTTCTGTGGTCAATATTTTTGCTGGCATATTGTTTTGTTAAGATTAAGATAGCCTAGGTTAGTTTACTCGCTGGTTGGAACGTTTACTTCATGTTTTTTGGTGAACTTTCTCAAAAGACAACTCTTTTTTGAAAAGACTATTTATTCGTTGGTATTATGGACAGTTTTTACATTTTTTTGATACTATGGACTAGTACTCAGGTGGTTGTACTTGTGAACAATCACCGGTTATTTTAATAGGATTATGGAATTCCTTGTTTGTTGACAGCTAGGTTGTTTAGTTTGGATGGTTGTTATGGGCTTGTTTTTCAACTCATTCTTGATTGTTACCACTTCTTCAAATATGCAGACATGCATATCTATTAAATGTAATTTTGTCTCTCTTCAGATGACATAAAATTATGCTTTTTTCCAAGGAAAAAAAAATGAAAATGAAAACAATAAATAAGATTTGATAAAATAGAAATGAGAGTTTTTAATTCTATTTAATGTTTGGTAATGAAAATGAAAACAATAGAAGATTTAATTGGTTTTTTTTTTTTTAATGAAACTAAAAAGGGAATGTTTATATGGAAGTTTGTTTTCATTAATGTTTGGTAAAGAAAATAGAACCAAACAATGCCTTGAAGATTTCAAACTAAGTTGTAAATAGAAAAGAAATTGAATTCTATTTAATATTTGGAAATGAAAATATAAATGGGAAGTTTGTTTTCATTAATTTTTGGTAAAGGAAATAGAACTAAATAATTCAAATAGAATTTGAAACCAAGTGGAGAGGATAAAATAACTTTCTATCAACCATTCAAACTAGACTTAACAGACAAATTAAAAGAGAAACAAACTTAAAGAATTATTAAAAAGTCTTATAAAAAAGGGTGACTAGGGATAAAGGTAAAAATGGTAATAATTGTGAATAAAAAATTAATCTACCATTCATTCAAGGTCCTATAGAAAATATTAGCAAATATTTAAAAAAATAAGTGGATACGAGTTTCTTTTTTCTCCTCCAAATACATTGGAAAACAATTGGACCACACAAAAGACCATTTGGATCCAAAAAAAAGAAATATGTATATCCAATTCATTCGGATTTATGTGAGAATGGAATAAAATATCATATATATAATCACATACACATATATATTGCAAGAAACACAATGATATATTAAACTGAGATTTTATTAAATGAATGAAATAGCACATACTGTAAAATAAAAACAAGTAGAATGGTGGTAGCTATATCTCTGAGAACAGGCATGTTGGCTATGTTCATTTGTCACCAGCCGATTACAAAAGGAGACATAAGGGCCTTTTTATCATAAGAATGAGGGAAAAACCCCTAACATCCATAAACCTAACCATAGGATATGATCTGTAAAAATATTTGCGGGTCCTGAGGTGGTTAGTTGAGCTACCAACTTCCCTGGGTTATAACTTTTGCATACAATCTATGTTTAGGGCGTTTGAAACTTCATTGGAAAGATCTAGCCAAGAAGTACACTTTTTTCTCGACTAGAATTGATTCTATCTGTGAATGCACTATGACATCACCATCGAATGTCGTTTAGGGATTCAGAACAACCTTGAAAGTTTTGGACACGAAAATCCATAAGAACTACAAAACTGGAAAAATTGTCTTAAGCTCATGGAATATGTGGGTGGCCACCAATATCCATATGGAATAGTCCTCTAACCCAAAAAAGATCCAAACTGGAAAAATTGTCTTGAATAAATGGAGTAGGTGGGTGGCCAACAATATGCATCTGGATTAGTCCTCCCCCCTTAAGAAACAATTCTCCATTGTGTCAAGTCCCTCATCATATGGAAAATTGTGTGTTGATTTGATTTCTTGGTGAGACATTTGCTGAGGTGAAGAAGCTACCTTGATTTGATGACCTTATAGAGTTGTATTTGTTATTGGTGTATGTGTTAGACTCATTCAACAATTTTGGTTTCCTTATTACCCTTGGGTTTGTACCAATGTGGATGATTCCTTTATGGAGGAGGATCTTGAATGTATGGACTTTCATTGTAGAGGTACCTGTATAGGAAAGGAAACAATTCCTTTGAGTTCTTCTTGTTTCTGCTGAGTAGAGAGACCCTGCATAGAGATTGTTGAGGTGTTTGTGATATGATGCTCACCTTTGGACGAAATTTGTGAAGAGGGGAAATTTATCTATCTGGGAGATTATCTTTATGCATTGCTTGGTTGAGGTAAAGAGACTATAATAGTGCTGGCACAAACCCAACCAACAAAACCAGTCGACATGGGTTCCCACTCTGTTGACACTCACCTCATCGTAATCTCCCTGAGCACCGGCCCAAACAAGTTTTACCATGTCCAGCAACACCCACAGAGTGGATGAGGTCTCACCCGAGGCGTTTGAGGAAGAGCTGTCAAAACCAAGTTTCCGCGGAATAGAAGAGGACTATGTGCATCGACAACTTATAAACTTATCACAATAATTAACAGATCCAACCATCCACTTACACATTAGCAGAGTCATTCATCATTGCTATTTAACATATCACATCATTTATTCATAACTATAGTGAGCATATTGATGCACAAACAGATATAGAAAGATAACATCATTCATAACAAAGAGACATCGCATCATAGATCCATGTTGCATATTCACTTAAGATTCATCATTGGATCACAGGAAACAGCAAAACAGAAAAAGAGAAAAGAAGATAGTATTTCAGATCAACTTCCATCTGTCATATTATTTTAGTGCAAAATCAGAGTTCACAAACCAATAGATCTAAGTTCAGATACTTAGCAACCAACAAGTTCATCCAAAGTTTCATCAAAAAGATCCAGATCAAGATGATTTAACACTTTCACTCTACTTCTACTTATAGGATTCTGCCTTTACATTCAAGGTCCACTTGGACAACTTCCTAACTAACTCTTAACTGTTCTACAAAATGATGACCAATATCCACAAAATATGGTCCAAAAGTACAAAAGGGTGACACAAAATATCCAAAATATTTTATTCTCTGCCTTGTGCGCTATCACCCACTTGTACGGTTTCTTTGAGCTTACACAACATCCACGATGTTGTGCAGCTGACTTGTCCCAAAACCCCTGCCAATAGGACCCCAACACAATCTTGTGGCTCACCCTCGAGCCACGTCAGTTGGACCTGGTGTACTCGTTGATCTTCAGTTTGAATTCTTCATACTATTGATTGATCTCCTTCACTTGAGCTTGAATTCTCTCAGCAATGTCTTGACTTCCTGTCAAATCCTGGTTTAATGGGTCCTCCACCATATTTTTGGTAAATTATTTCTTACCTTCTTGCAGAACCTATAGCGTGGAAACTGTCTTTACAGATAGTTGTGCTCCAATGTCTTGGAACTCCTCAAGCTATTCATTTCTCTTTTGATATCGATCTTGAGCCTTTCCAACCCGTTGCTGCAACTCCCTTAGTTCGATTGACCGTGTAATATAAATGACTGGTGACATTGATCTCAATGCAGTATTTAGTGTCGCTAGCTTCCCTTCTACTTCCTACAACTGCTTGTTCAGTTTCTCTAACTTCTTGTCTTTAATGACGCTGCCCCAAAATTGCGTCGTTGCCTCAGTGATCTTAGCTTCCTGCTCCAACTCTTCAAGTTGTGTGGCCACTTCCTCTATGGAATTCTTCCACTTGACAATTTACTCAGGAGGTGTATTTGGATATACCAGAGTATTCAAAATGTTGTTGTCCTTCCACAACTGCAAGATAATTTCCCCAAGTCACCTGGATTTTGCGACTACATTCAGTTCTGCGGTATTTTCAAAGATGTGCTTACAGGAATTCGCAACTACCTCTTCCACTTGTATTCGACTGTTGAAAATGTGGGCCTTTTCAACAACGAGGTGATTTGTTTCCTTCTTCAGCTCCATGATCTCCTCAACAGTCTTCGTCTTCAACTCTTCTTGCGCTTTCTTCAGTACTTCTATCTCCTACGCTTTCTCTTCCATCAGCTTCTCCTTAGCACACTGTAATTCATCGACTTCTTTATGTGTGGCCTCCTCTTTCTCCTACAATTGTAGAAATTGATCGCTGATCTCTTTCTTCCTGTCATCCAACTCCTGGTTTTTAGCTCATTGCATGTATACCAATGTCTGCATGGATAACTTGTTGATATCCAGTGATATTCTCTACAACTATTGCAATGAGGTTATCAAGTCCTTGTTTTCGGCGTTAATCGCAGTCGGGGGAATTTGACCATTCCTAGCTCGGGGATCAATGCTGATTGACATGAAATCCTGCATAGGTGCACTCTTTGGTGGTCTTTTCAAAACAGCATCATATACATAATCCAGTTTGGTTCTTACCTCTGCGAATCCCTTCTACACATATTTCATCATCTCCTTTGCTGCATCATCTGTTGCATCTGCAACTACCTTGATAAGCCAATTTAACTGCGCTTCCATCCATTGGGCGGTGCTACTACTCGCACCTCGCTCCATGCACCTATTTGTTGTGAGTTCATTGGGCATGCACTCAGATTCCAGATATGTTGATGATTCTTCATCTAATTCATGGTGACTCTGTTGGTCATCTTTTCGCACGGGATATTCAAGTGAGTCTGTTGGTGGCTCTGCTAATACTTCTTCAGTGTTGTCCGGTTCCCACCATGCTGTAGGCTAATAATCAACGATCGTGTCTAATTATTCATTCAAAAAATTGTAAGGCATCGACAACCATTTCCTGTTTGGGTCGAGTTGTGCTTACACATGAATGGTGTGCGGGCCGATTGCAAATCGAGCGATCCTCTGATACTTTGATGTGGCTTCCTCTAATAGTCGGGGGAACTTTTACAGCTATAGCCTGCAACACTTCCTAGTAGACCCAAAATTGGATCACATAATCCTCTTGCCTTACAGGTTCCCTGACCCACCATAGATTCTGATAATGTTCACCCTTGAACACTTTAACCACTTAGACATTCATACCTTGGTAATTGAATGGCTCCATCCAAGCCACTAGTGCGATTAGGATCAATAACCAACTATATATGAAGGGTTGTTCTTCGGCCTAGACTGCCACCATGTCCTCTGTCAATTGGTTTATCAACAAGAGTGGCAAGTTCATTTGCACCCCCTCTACACATTTCTATGCACACACAATCACCCTCGAAGTGCATTGGATGGGGCGGTTCTTCCTTACTATCTTACTGGCCAAAATACTGGCATCGATGTGTACCACACTGTCATTGATACTATCAATGCGGTATGCTCATCAATCATGTTGCAATTCATATTTCATCTTTATCCTCACTATGAGCCGCTTATCATTATTCCTTCCTCTGAAATATTGTGAGGGGTCTGGTCCATCCTTTGGTAGCCCTGTGATGTTGGAGATCAAATTGACCGTGATTACGACTGGTGTGTCCAGCTACAACGTTCCTCCATGAAAACAAGCCAAAAGTTGCTTGACGCAGGAATTTTCCTCATTCAACTGCCATTAGTGAGGCATGTTAATTAGCCCCAACAATCCAGCTTTATCTAGCCCCTTCACCCAATCCTGTGGGATACGCACTATTGTCTTTCCTACTACTATGGGAAATGACACATATGGATCGTTCATGGCATCCTCCAATGCGCACAAGTGATGGTCATCATACTTTATCTAGACCAACGCAAGTATTATATTTTTATTGCATACCATCCCCTTCGACAGCGGTGACATATTTGGATGATACTTTTTATTTTTTGTGAGTCATCGAGGTTGCGCACTGGGTCGAGTGGGATTTATATACCCAGGGATGTCCTTAGCGGAGACCCTTGTTCAAGTCACTGAATCTACAACACCTGAGATTGATGGCCATATCTGTGTAGTTGCTTCTTCCTGTGCCCTTATGGACGTTCTGGTATGTCTCTTCTGTAGCGCTGGAGAGCTAGGATTTTTCCATTTTCTCTTCCCCCTCGGCACCAATGATGATCATATTAGCATACTGGAAACTTCTTCCACAATGGTGACTGGTCTGATTGGCAAATCTCGTTCGCTTGATATATCAATAGTGTCTGGGGTGCTCTGCATGCCACACTAATACTTCGCAAGGCTCTAATAGTCACGCACCCTCTCTACCCTTGGCAACTCACTCAATTCCCTCGGTCAAGTCGCTCTGGAAATCTTCACTTAGCTCAACTCTATAGCTCTGCAACTCAACTTAACACAATGGTGTTTTCAACCCGCATTGAGCTCCTTATTATAACATCAAGTTGATCCATCCTCATCATTACCAAATCAAACATGGTCATTATGACCAAATCAGTCATTAACGACCCGAATCCATCGGTGATCCTATCAAGCCAACGGTTGGATCGATCATAAATGTGCATCGCTTCAACGAGCACCGCTGGTTAAATGATTTAATTGTCTGCATTTATTGTTGACTTGAATACATCTTGTCCTTGTGGATGTCCCAGTATGACTTCCGAACTACACTACTAGCTCCTATTCTTGCGCAACCACTTCCTCCTGGTGCGCCCTCCTTCTTTCTATCCATCCTTCCTATTTTTTTTTCAGTGCACAGTACCTCTAGCATTGTGCGGTTCTAGGCCCATCATATACGGCTTTAGCCTACTACCATTCACTAGCTTTGGCAACATCATTCCATTGATTTGTTGTAGTTGAACTTCACCTTAAGAAGTAATGGAAATAACAAGATATGGACCTAACCAATGCATCTGTAACTTACCTGGATGCTTCATGAACTTGTTGTCATACAACAATACCAAATCTCCTTGTTGAAGCTGCTTGTTCTTTATGTGGCGATCATGCCAAGCCTTATGTTTATCCTTCTCAATGCACTGGTGAAATCCCACAATAAAATGGTCCTCCTCAAGTTGTACTAGCTGCTCCACGCGCTCCTCTAGCATTGCTTCATCATCCATGCCCGTCGTTGTTGTAATGCATAGACTCAGAACAATATATTCCATAGGCATTCCTTCCTCTTTCCCATACACCAACTTGAATGGTGTTTGTCCCATCAATCTCTTGCAAGTAGTGTGATAGGACCACAAGACTGCTGGAATCTTGAAATCCCGGTCATTGCAGTTGGCATTACTCACCTTTGAAATTGAATGCTCCAATATCTTGTTGAATTCTTCTACTGTTTCATTCACTTGTGGATGATATGGGGTACTCTTCTTGTGTTGTATCTGGAGTTCCTCTGTCAACGCTCTTACTGTGCAGTTGATGAAGTGACTGCCCTGGTCGCTCATCAATATAATTGGGCATACAAACTGCATTACAATGTTATCAAACATGAACCTCACTATTGTCGCAGTGGTGCAATCCACGACTAGTGCGGCCTCCGCCCACCTCGTCAAATAGTATGTCATTGTAATTATGTATTGCACACCAGGTCTCTTGCCAGGTGGGTTGATTGGTCCCACGAAATCCACATCCCATTTATCAAATGGTTGCAATTTCACATGAGGTACCAGCGGCATCTCATCCCTTCTTGATGGTTTTCCAGTTCGTTAACAGGAATTGTAACTCCGCGCAAAATCCATCGCATCATTATGTAGAGTGGGCCACCCGAGCCCTACGCGAAGCACCTTCCTCATAGTAGCTCGACCTCCTTAGTGTCCACCAGTAACTACTACATGTGCTTCTGCCAATGATCTTCCCTTGTTCATGCGGTAGGACACATCACCGCAAAATCTCATTTGGTCCTAGTTTGTATAGTTGTCCAGCTATCAACTAGAAATATGAATCCTTAACCACCAACTGCTTCTTCTGACTTGTTTAAAATTCCTCGGGTGTGATTCCAATCACCAAGAACTGAATTATTTGATCATAATAGTCATCTTCCATGTTGATTCTGGTAGTCCGTCTTCAATATTTGTGGGCTCCTTGCCTATCTCAATTTAGGATAAATGATCAGGGACAACATTCAAGTTACCCAGCTTCACAATTATCTTGAAATCAAATTCCTAAAAGAGGAGTAGCCAGTGGCATATCTCCCCCCCCAACACAGGATTATTGACTAGGTATTTCAACACAGAATGGTCTGTAAACATTTTGAAATGACCCCCCAATAGGTAATGCCTGAACTTTTGTAGAGCATATACCATCGACAGACCCTCTCTCTATGTGTTCATATAGTACTTCTCTGCAAAGGACAACTTCTGACTAGCGAATGCAATTGAGTGATAGAGATCCCCTTCTCCTAGTTGCGCGAGCACTACTCCTAGCGCAACAGACGATGCATTCACATGAACATGGAACTCCTTGTTCCAATCAGGAAAAATGAGAATCAGTGCGAAATCCATCTTGGCCTTTAGCGTGTCAAATATCCCTTGAAATTATTGACCCCATACAAATGATGCATCCTTCTTTAATAACTTCTCCATAGGGGCTGTGATTGCAGCATAAACTCTTATGAATTTGCGATAATGTCCTGTGTGCCCCAACGTCGCTCTAAGCATCTTCACATTCATAGGTGGTGGCAAACTCAAAATGAGTGTAATATTCACAGGGTCAACTAACGATCCTTGCTTGCAGATAATGTGACCCAACAACATCGCAAAGGGTGCGTAGAAAATACACTTCTTTGAGTTCAGTGTGATATAATGTTGTCAACATCTTTCCAGCATCAATCGTAAGTTTGCTAAATGGTCTCTGATCAATCCATAAACTGTCGAGTCATCCATGTAAACTTGCAGAAACGTATGAATAAAATCTTTGAATGCAGCAACAATAACCTGGGAAAATATCGCAGGTGCATTCTTCAATCCAAAAGGCATCACGGTGTACTGAAAACAACCCCATTCAGTAGCAAATGTGGTTTTATGTCGATCTTCCTTTGCGATCCTGATCCAGTGATAGCCAGAAAACCCATCTGTGAAAGAATACATCTCTTGAACACCTACTCTTTCTAGAACTTCGTAAGTGAATGGTGTCAAAAATGGATCATGCATGCACACGTCATTCAATTTCCTCAGGTCAACACGAATCTGAACTTCACCTGTTTTCTTGTCTTGAACCACCATAGGAGTGATCCAATCTGATTCTTCAACCGGATTATTTTTTCCAGTATCCAACGTCCTATCAAGCTCAACTTTTACCCTCTCTTTGTATCGCGGATTCAGGCGATATGGCATTTTCCTTACTGGTTTCACGTCTGGCTATAATGGGATCTTCATCTCCCCTAAATCACCCAATATCCCCTTAATTTCAAAGAACTTTGTCGGAAATAGATCTTAAAATTTATGCAGTAGATCCATGATCTTCGTCATGGTCTCTTCATCCCAATAGTCCTGAACACTTGCAAATTTTGGGTTCTCCTTTGTCCCAATGTTGAATTTACTTATCTTCAATGGTTGATTCATTGGGTCCATCAGTACATCTAGTGCTGTGACATCACGACTCCCCTTTGTTTCCGAGATATTCATGTTCTGTAGCTCATCATTTTCCTCAAGTTCGCTAGACATGTTATAACATTCCACCACTGACTGCATGTGGCAATGCGCATGTGGATCTATTGGATACGCAACTAAAACCACCTTCAGCACCACATCACGGATGAGCTGTAGTGCATTATGGACATCTGGATTGGCATTCGCAAAGATGAAGGTATAAGTGAAACAAATTGTCAACTCCTCCTAGGTAGTGATTTCTCTGCGCAACTCATCTGACACATACCAATATCGTGGCATTTGATCTAGTGTGTGGAAAAAGGCATGGACACACTCATCCCTTGGTCGCGATACCCACAAGGTATGACATTCAATCATATGATCACCAAGACTATTCCACCCATCGTATTGTCCATCATGGTATACTTTTGCATCTCCAAACTGAACTATCATTAGTCATCACCACTGCGACCATCCATTAATTGACTTTTGATGAGTCACCCACCATCGTACTGGGGTGGCCTTCAGTGCTTCTTCCAACGTCAACAATCGATGAGGTTCGGGTACCTTCTCTTCAAACTCCATTAGGAATGTAGAAAACTCGGGTAGTCCCTCATAAATTGGTAATTCAACAGTCTCGGTCGCAACGCTACACAATGATTTTGTCATCAAACCACACTTTCTGAATGATACCTCATGCATGTGATTCTTCCAGTTCTCTAACGCATCATCAGAATCAGAAGACTCAGAGATATCACTGCACCAACCAAGTTCTCCATCAGCAGTTGGATGGATGTAATCTTTTGAAATGTTGTAAGCATGATCCCATCCCCTGACAACTTCATCTTTTACTAGCTCAATATAACTTCGCCCTTTGTTTGGATCCATTGGAGCAATGACTATGATGTCTTGATCTTCAAAGGTCATCATCCGTTTCTTAAAATTGATTACTTCCATACTATCATTGTCCCATTTGATCCCTAGTAATGTAGGATAGGAGCCTTCGCCATCAATTACTTCGATTACATCAAAATCAACATAGTTATTCATACCTTCAATATCCACCACTAGGTGCGACACACGCCCGATCGGTTGTACCTTGGATTGATTAGCCAGTCACAACTGCAATGGAGACCAACCCAATGTTGGTCTCCCCATCTTCTGCCATGTCTATTTTGTCAGAATATTCACATCTAAGCCTAGATCCAAAATGAATGAATCTACTTCATAGTCCCCAATTTGGATATTCATGCACATCTCTTTTCCCATCTTTTTCATATGCAAAGAATTCACCATGGAGTCCTTTCATCCCTTCGTCAATTGATGCAGCAAGTTCTCAATCTCGGCAAGAGTTTTGGGATCTCTTGCCAGCGACAAGCAACTCCCAAAGAATCTCTGCAAGGTACCATGCTGCCATGATGGTACTGCCTCCAATGAAGAATCAAAAGCAGTGGGAATTTCATAAGTAGGTGACTTACCAGGATTCCTTCCGATCAGATCGCGTGCTTCAAAGAATGTGTCCCGATATCAAACTACACCTTCTTCTTCCCATCCAACCGAATTTGTTGATGAGGGCTATCTTCTCCAGTCATTGCACCTTCACAAGTGATGACAATGACATTGACATCCTTTGTTATCGGCTCTACTGAGATCATTGCAACTGTCGTCCCTTGATTCTGGTTCAGCGGTGGATTCATAGGTTGGTTTACATTCTAAGCTGCATTTTGGTTCTGAATTGGAATTTGGTTTTGACCCTGATTCTGCACTTGATTCTGGTTCAACAACTGGTTCTGATTCTGCAATTGATTATGGTTTTGCAGTTGATTCTGATTCTGCAACTAGGGAACATTTCCTTCCTGCCGTCTTGCAATCAGTTGTGGATAGTTCTCAACTGTATGATCAATAGTTGTACAATACGTACAGGTACACTGTGCATGTAACAACAGGAAATATCTCTGATAGTGTCCCAATACACCATAGTTGTAACATTGAACAGGTCCGCAACCTCGTCCTCCTCCTCGACCAAATCCCCCTCCTCATCCTCATCCTCCGCGGAATCCTCCTTACTGCTGGTACTGTGACTGACTTAACTATTGTTGTGGGGTATTCGACTGCTGCTAAACATAATGTGCTTCCTTAACATACTATGAATGCGGCTGAGCCATCTGCATTTGGTTATACTATGGCTGCGGCACAAACTGTTGTTGCGGCTGTGGAGGTATAAACTGCATTTGCGATGGTGGTACATACTGCAGTTGAGATGGTGGTTGTACCACCCGAGGCTGTGGCTGTAGTTGAGGTGGTGGTTGTACCACCTGAGGCCGCATTTGTGGTTTCTGTACCACCCAATGATCTTCACCTTTCACATAGTATGAGTGATATGTCCTTTCTATGAGTAAGTCATATGCGCGACAGTATTTATCTTCATTCCCAACAGATCAGAAAAATGTGCAGTACATGTTCGTTGGATTTGTTACCATCTTATGCATGTATCCACATTCTTCATGCCGATTCCCATATACTTGGCATTGTGGGACCAAGGTACACTTCCACAACTCAATGGGTTCAACGCTCCTGACAACAGATAATTTCCGAAATAGGGGCAAGTATATTTGGTGTGTCTGTCTACGCGAAATCGAGTGCATCATAGATATTTGCGATGCTCTTTACCTCTCTTTATATCTTGCAACTGAAGTGTCAACTTCGCCAGCTACGCCTGAATCTGGTTCATACCAGTTGCACTTTCTCTAATGCGTGAAGCCTCCAAATTCATTGTGATCTCCAGAGCCTCGCTCTGTCTTGCAATCTTCTGCTGCATCAATGGTTTTCTGATATGAGATACTAGCATTGTGATGAACTATTCTTTGTGTTGGACATCACTCATCTAGAAACTGACCCTTGCCATTAGTGTTTTAAATCTTTGTTCGAAATCCCAAATAGTCTCATTAGGGAATTGCTTAATCTCCTTCAACTCCATAATATACTGTGCTTCAGACTTTGGTTTTCTGAATTCTTCAATGATTCTTTTCCTGATTTCCTCCAATGTATTTGTAAGGGTCCCTATAGGAACCTGTGTAAATTTCATGTACCAATCCAGTGCGCGACCTCAAAGAGTGGTTTCCATTTGGCCCTTCTTGACATCATCATCCATAGTTTTTCTGACAGTCCATACTGCCTCGCATAGAAACTAGTACTGCTCGGGATCACCAGTCCCATTTCTATGAAACAAAGGTAACTTCCTGTTGTCACCTGCCATCATGGTCCTTCTTCCTACTTGTTGAAGTCTAGGGTTTCAACATCATTCAAGCATACGTTAAGTTCATACACAGCAATCAAAGACAAAGAAATATGGGAAGGGACGTCCAATCCGTC
>LPNX011168163.1:65264-92416 GCA_001517045.1 Pseudotsuga menziesii
TTGAAGTGCTTCGCTGTGTAGGTGAATGATATTTGCTTGAATGTCATCGTCGTCGTCTTGTTCTATCGTGAGAGTATGAATTTCCTGGTCCAACCCAACCGACCTGCTCCAATCCAACCGACCTGCTCCAACCGACATGTTTCAACCGACATGCTCCCACCGACATGATCATATCGACCACTTGAAATGCTGACCAAAGCGAGTTGGACCCACAGAAGAATCGACCATATTCTTACAACTTAATCAACGCTCAGTCAATCAAGGAGGCAAGGTATTTAACACAAAATAAACAACTCCATAATGTTACCTCTCATGATGCATCAAAAATTTTTAATCCGTAGTCGGGACAGGGTCGACGAAATGGTGGTCGACCAGCTCAGTCGGGTCGACGGAGGTCGACAAGATCAGTCAGGGGCTTGGTCGGAACTGCTAGTCGGTGTCAGGCAGCAGTTTAGCGCCGCTGCATTCACTCCTCGTCCCCATCACGCTGCCCTAACGAATTTTTCCATGCCCACGTTGCGCCTAGCCTCCATCGCAACCGGTCGATGTCTTCGCGCCTAGTCTCCATCGCAGTCTCTCCCAAGTGCGTCGGTTGGACACCCCTCCATGCTACTGCATGCTGCATCTCCCTCCATTGACCTTCGAGGCTACTCCCTTCACCGAGTCCGCGCCTTGTCGCAGAACAGGCTTCCCTTACCTCGGGCGACTTTGTGCCATCCGTTTACCTCGGCCACTCCTCGAGTCTCCTCCGGATAGTGGCGAGTCGTTGTAACTCCTTTTTCCCACAGGTCGCGCAGCAATCCGACGGCTCTAGAGATCAACGGCCGCCGATTCCATCCATCTTCAGGCGCATTTATCACGCTCCAACAGAATCGAACTCTTCTCTTTGGAACGCTGGAGGAAAATTAGGAAATAAGCGAAGATCTTCCAGATGATATGAATGCCGCAGAGATCCTGATAAGCTTGGTCTGCATTCTCTGCGTCAGCGGCATTGGTATATTCAGAGCACTTGTGCAACGACATGGATTGTGGAGTGCAGCAGTATTTACGCCATGTCCATCCCGACTGTCGACGTATACGTTGCGGTTCTGGCAGGAGCATCAATACGCGACCAGCGTGTCTGCTATAATATTTCTTCTTCAACCACATGCAGTCGCCTTAAACTTCTCCTTTAGGTTCGACCACCTCCATCCGCTGCTGCTGTCACCCAGACCGGATAGAGGCGGCAACAGCGCCAATGTTGAAGTCTAGGGTTTCAACATCATTCAAGCATACGTTAAGTTCATACACAGCAATCAAAGACAAAGAAATATGGGAAGGGACGTCCAATCCGTCTTTGCATTATCTTTGTTAATTATTTATACATTATGAGGTAGGTTGGAGCGGTTGTACCCGCTCCAACTACCTATTTATTAATATTTATTTATCTTTTAAACTATAATTACATGATGACATTTAGGAGGTGATTAGCCCCCTCTACACTACTAACATTGATCTACTACTAGAATGTTTCTGGCACATCGAACAAGTCGATGTGGAACTTGTGTTTCTTCCTGTGTGTGAAGTAGTGCGCTGAGGTGTGGGAACTTTGCTGCTGGGGGTCGATCTTACCGTTATCTTGGGCGTAGCCTGGTCATCCTCTTTGTCACTGTAGGGTCTCTTCGTCCTGTGTGGTCTTCCTTCGTGGTATGCGCTTCGATTACAGCAAGACCTTCCCCTGTCCTCTACCTCTTCTCTTGTCAAAACCTTGCTCCTCCCCTCATAAGACCACTTTCTTCCTCAACTTCCCTTACAGTCTCATCGAAACTTGCACCCATCTACCCCTTATCTTTCCATTCATCTTCCCCCTTTCATCGCGGTATCCATAGCCTTCGCACACCATAGTTCTACTACTCGAGGTGCATATTCAGTATGCCCTTTTCACAAACAATCATCTTAATCGACAATTGTAAAGACAACAGGAACCTACCTCTCGGTCCATTGAAGAATTCACTTTCTGCTTCATTGTAGGACTTGGTAGTATCAACCGCAAACTCAGTGATATACCCTTCCAACATACTATCGAGCCAGGCTTCAACAACACGTGATTCCTTGTTGTCGGTCTCCTTCATTTCCTGGATCAATTCAGGGGTTCAGGACGTTGGCTCACCTCCTTGGAAATTTTTCTTGCAATAGGTAAATTGTGCCACTCACTCATACAATATGATGGGAAATTTAGAGAAAAATTACTTGTGTGGACCGTCATGTATGTACCTTTCCAACCACTTGTTTGTATTCAGTCCAATATTTGGATTTTTTGTCTTATCAATTTCTCATAGCTTCTGATCGAACCAATCTTGAATTTCCAATCTTATCAGATGCCACATATCCTCCTCTCAGTCGCAGCTAGGTCCCGACAACAGAACCATTTGTTGACAAAAACCCAACCAACAAAACCAGTCGACAGGGGTTCCCACTCTGTTGATGCTCAGCTCATCGTGATCTCCCTAAGCACCAGACCAAACATGTTTTGCCCTGTCCAGCAACACCCGCGGAGTGGATGAGGTCTCACTCGAGGAATTCGAGGAAGAGCATTCAGAACCAAGTTTCTGCATAATAGAAGAGGACTATGTGCATCAACAACTTATCAACTTATCACAATAATTAACAGATCCAACCATCCACTTACACATTATCAGAGTCATTCATCATTGCTCTTTAACAGATCACATCATTTATTCATAACTGCAGTTAGCATATTGATGCACAAACAGATATAGAAATATAACATCATTCAGAACAAAGAGACATCGCATCACAGATCCATATTGTGGATTCACTTAACATTCATCATTGGATCGCAGAAACAGTAAAACAAAAAAAGAGAAAATAAGACAATATTTCAGATCAACTTCCGTCTGTCATATTATTTCCACGCAAAATCACAATTCACAAACCAACAGATCTAATTTCAAATACTTAGCAACCAACAAGTTCATCCAAAATTTCACCAAAAAGATCTAGATCAAGATGATTTAACACTTTCACTCTACTTCTACTTATAGGCTTGCACATTTACATTCAAGGTCCACTTGGACAACTTCCTAACTAACTCTTAATTGATTCTAGAAAATGATGACCAATAGCCACAAAATATGGTCCAAAATTACAAAAGGGTGACACAAAATATCCAAAATATTCTATTCTCCACCTTGCGTGCCATTGTCCACTTGTGTGGTGTCTTTGAGCTTGCGCAACATCCATGATGTTGCGTAGCTGACTTGTCCCAAAACCCCTACCAACAGATAGGTGCAACTTTCTCTAGTATTTGATTGAGATTTCCTCCCAAAGTGACAATGACAGTATAAGGTCATGTCTCATACACAACATGGATCTTCCACAAATATGGTTTCCCTAAAAGAACGTGATAGACTTACAGTGGGTCCACATCACACAGTACTTCATCTTTGAAAGGCTTGATGTCGTATGGTGGACGACATTGATGACTGGCACTTATAACTCGTCCTTGGCTTAGCCAAATGATGGTGTATGATTGTGGGTGTGGTGTTGTTGGTAGCTCCAATTTCTTGATGACTTCTATTGAGATCAAGCTCTTTTGGCTTCTTCTTTCAACAACAAAATGCAGGGGGGTTCCCTTCACCCACATCCATGAGTGGAAGAGGCGCTCATTTTCCTCTAACCCTTCTAATTCCCATGGTTGAATATGTGTGGTAGAAACAATGACACTGGAATCTGCATCAATGATCCACTTCCCCTTGTTTGCTAGTTTGTAATTGGGTTCTAAATATGAATTGAAACTGGGATCGAATACTTAAGATTTGATCTCGGCCACCAATGATTTCTTTGAGCAACATTCATCAGTGTTGTGTTAGGGGATTTTGTGGAACTTGCGTGACTTCTCGATTTACTTATTTATATTTCTGTTAGCCTTCTTTGCTTATGGTTGGGATTAGTTTTCCTTACCCTGTTCTTTGTTCTGCGAGCCAAGGTTTCCCTTTCTTGGCTTTTGTGGCGGATCCATAGGTCCAAATTCTTGTTTGTTCTTATGATGAATGCTCAATTATGAAAAAATACTGATAAGCGTCTTTAAGTGAAGAGATGGCCAGGAATTCCATCTCTGTTTGATGTAGGCCACTATGACATTTAAGAACCAAATGTTGTTTGGAAACTCTGATACTCGACTTTATACGTAATATTTGAAGGTTGTTGTTGTACTTAGACATTGTTTGGTCCCTCTCTTAACGTAGAATGGTCCATTTTGTGTATCGGTCATCATAGTTTCCCATAGGGTAATATTATTCCCTGAAGACATATATAAAATAGGTCCAAGTGGGATTAACCTCAAACATTTCAAACTCGTTTGTTGAGTTTTGCTCACAATTTAGACATGGGGGACAACCTTAAGAAGCACAAAGGTGATCTTTTCCCTATTGAAAAATTTGTGGACAAAGAAATACCCTTCTATCATATTCAACCATTTATTTAGGGAATCAACATTGACCTCTCCTTCAAACAAGGAATAACAAAGTTAACTTGTACCTTGAAGGGTGTGGCTCCTCTAAAGTGACTGCTTGATGATCCCTCCATTGCTACTAGAATATGTCGAAGGATATGGGAAAATTTTTCTATCATCTCACTCCTTTGCCGAGTGAGGGATTCCTCAAGCAACAAATTGAGAGGATATCCTGCTTCGTCATCTCTCTTTTCTTCTGTCGTGGGAGGTCGCTTGGGGTGGCGAGAGTGGTATTCCTCGAGGTAAACTAGTTTGAGACCCAACTCTCTATACCATGACCTCGTCAAGGACATGCACCAATAAAAAATCAAATAGTATATTACTCGGATACCACTGATTTGAATTTATGTGAGAATGAAATGAAATAGCATATTTATAATCATATGCACAGATATATAGCAATAAAGATATTGATACAATAAACTCAGATTCTATTAGATGAATGAATTATAATAGACTGTAAAATAAAAGCAGCTAGAATGGCGGTAGCTATATCTTTGAGAAGAGATGTGGCAGCTATGCTCATTCAACAACAATTGATTATGAAAGGAGGCCGAAGGGAAATTTTATCATAAGAATGAGGGAGAAAACCCTAACATCCAAAAACCTTACCCTAGGAGATGATCCATAAAAACATTTGTGGGTCTCGAGGTGGTTATTTGAGGTGTTAACTTCCTGGGGTCATAATTTTTGCATATGATCTCCATTTAGGGCGTTCGTTAGCTCTTTGGAAATATAGCTGAGAAGTACACATTTATCTCGTATAGTCTTTCCTTTGGCTACATCTTGATTGTGGCGTTTCCAAAAACATCGTATAGGGCCTCAAAACGACCCCATAAGTTTTGGACACAAAAATCCATAAAAAAATGCTAAACTGGAAAAACTATCTTGAGCTCGTGGAATAGGTGGGTGGCCACCGATATCCATCTAGAGTATTCCTCAGACTTGAAACATTTCCAAACTGAAAGTTTTTTCTTGAGCTATTGAAATAGGCGGGTGGCCATTGATACCCATTTGGATCATCGATCCCAAGTGATTTTGGGATGGTTTATACCAAGGAGACTGGTTTCCCGATTCACACAAGATTGAAGGAGTATAACACAGGGATCATTCATGGAAGGATAAAGAAATAAGCTCTAGTTGAGCACTCACAATCATGTAATCACCACATTTGCATAGAAGATGCTAAAGTCATCAGTAGGATCGACCATTACACAAAAAGAGGGGTCAATGAAGCCATCGAAATAGGAAAAACCCTAAAAATCTCAATTACGACGACGACTGAAGTTTAAGTAAGTCTCGAACTGCAATTATGTAAAAAAAAAACATTAACAAAATATCAATAATTAAAATAATAAAATTAAAAAAATACTATAATAAAGTAATAATGAACTAGGTCATTGATTAAAAAATAACATAATAAAATTAAAATAAACTTGCCAATTCATTAATATAATTAAAATATTAATAATAAATGATAATATTAACATCTAAAATGAAAGAACGCCTACAATGAAATAATTAAAATAAAATATTATTATTATTTTATCTAATCCTCACTCTTTCATAAGAGTCGACATGGTCTTTAGTTCGAGGTATGACGTGTTAAGTTTGATGATCATTATTAATTGGAATTCAGTGAGCTAGAGTCTTTCAAGATTTTTGGGTATCTTCTTTTCATGATGAGCTACGTTATTAAGTTCGAAACGTTGATGTTTACTTTCTTAAAAAAAAAAAATTAAAAAATATTTTAATATTATATAATAAATGGATAATAATAATTTTAAAAGGAGCAGTAAGAGGGGAAGGGATAATTATTCGTCTCGATAGAATAGAAGAATTGAAGTATGTCTTGGTTGGGTTCTGCAACCAACAACCAGGTAGAAGCACTAACGTTATTGCAAAGATTCAGACAACTAAAAAAGAAAGGCATTTTGGAGATTCTCAAAGTTTCATTTCTCTAATGGTCACTAATTCTCTCCCAAAGGATGCCCATCTTAAGCAAATTGTCTACAGAATCCAAAAACACGTCTCAGAGTCCTAACTTCTTCAATTTTTTCATGTGCATCGCCGAAATAATTCAGACGTTGATTGCGTTGCTAACAGCACACTAGCCTTAGCCCCCAGTTCTTTGGTTTTGGATGGTCTTGTGGTGCTTACGAACCCACATCCCTAGTGGAAGACGTGTCACGTTCATGTTATGTGTCACTTTCATGCCATGTGCTGGCGTGAGATGGGGCGTGTGGCTTTGGGAAAGCTCTTGGATAAAAGGACATCGAGGTTTAAATTTAGAGCATGCGAGACAATCCCATCTGCATGCAGCTCTGAACTGGAGGTTTTATGGTCATCTGGTTGGCGGTTTCTCCTACAGCTTGCTAAGCGACAATGGGGAAGGGGATTATGAAAGGATGGTTTTTTCAATCCAGTTGCATGAGTCGAGGTGTATTATTTGGACCCGTTATGGAGGTGAAGGATTATTTCACGGCCTTTTAGCCCGTCTTCCCAATATCATAGACATACGACCTCCTACTTCTCGTTTTTGATCTCTTGGCTCGCGGAGGTGGAGATTTTTTTAGAAATTTGGTCTACACTCAAGAGAACTTGTTTCAATTCAAGGGGGAAATGGACTCTAGTGAGGAGAGGCAGGATTGTTGTTCAAAGCTTGCAAGGGAAGCCATGGGAAAAGAGTTGCGTCGTATACAGGAAGCCATGAAGGCCTAGAAGCGAAAATTGAAGCATTTCTGGGAGGAAACTAATGATAAACTAGAGCAATTGGTGGAATTTGTACATGAATTCAAAGTAGGCCAAAAAGACCATGAGGACATAGTAGCATCTCAACAGAAAGAGCAAACTCAGATCTCTCAGGAGCTTTCGGAGTGGCTTCTGCAAGTTGAAATCCAGTTGGGAACTATGGCCTTTGAACAATGGGTCCATAATGAAGTGGAGGAGAAGCAGAAGAAAGCAGAAGGGAGAGGCTTTAGGACCTCTCGCGACACCTAACCGTGCCTCTAAAAATGTTTTTTCATTTCCTTTTGGGTCAGTTTGTTTGTTTTTTCTGATTTTATGTCACTTGGACTCTTTTTAGAATTGTAATTTTTAAGTCTTTGAATATTTTAGAGCAAATATGCTTCAGCAACCTAAGATGTAAGTAGCCACGTGCTAACACTTGGTTTTTTTTTCTTAATACAAAACTATACTCATTCTTGTTAAAAAATAATAATTAAAAAAAATTCATTATCATTTTATTTTCTTTAATAAAAAATTTATAATTTTTTTAAAGAAATCAATTAATTAGGAAGTCCAATTAATTTTAAAACGATCCACATGTTTCATCTTAAATTATTAACTAACCAACTTGGACAAACTCACCATTTCTAATATCTAATCAAACTTAATATTTTATTTCTTAAATTATCAACTAAACAACGTGAACAAACTCATTATTTCTAATATCTAATCATACTTAATATTTTCCTTCTATTATTATCAACTAAATAACGTAAACAAACCCACCAATTCTAATATCTAATCCAACTTAATATTCGTGATTAGAATTATTTATATGAACTTATTAATGACCTTAAAACCATTGTATAATCATGAGAAAAGACATTGAGATTCCTTATTCACAATACAATAATGATATGGAGTACTTGACAACTTAACATTAACTTTATGACAAATCAATGGTTAAATGGATACAATAAAGTATTGTTATAATTATTGGAATCGATGTACTATTGTAATATAAAACCAACCATAAAAAACAAACCTAGTTTGTTTTTGTCATCGAAAAAAAAATCAACAGCTCCAAATTATCTTAATTCAAAACCATAATTGCATAGGTCGTGAAATTCTTTCTAGATAAAAGAGATCATAAAGATGCTATGACATGAAAGTCATCTCATAAAAATTGAAAATTGTCTTTAAGTTACATAGCCTATCAAAGAATTTCAAAATTGAAAACTAAAAATAAAATTTTCTAACATGTATTACATGTTGGTTACTAAAAATAAAATTTTCTAACATGTATTACATGTTGGTTGTAAATAAGAAAAAAAAGAAAGAAAGAAAGGATGAAACATGATATTGTGAGGAGATCCTTAAGAAAGGATCAAATTTCATTCATATCCTTTTTATTCAATGTATCATGAGATATCTCCCATCTTTGCTATGTACTAGGACTCATTTGTAGACTTGCCTTGGAGAGACTAATACCAATCTCAATTTTTTCCCTAAAAATATGGATAAAAAGATCACCACAAATTCTTTTTGAGGAAGTTGAATTTCTTCATATATAGCTCTTAGATAAACGTTCCGAGGGGGTTGATTATGTCAAAACTAATAAATTACCAATTTCGAGTCACCAAAAACCTGTAATTCTTGGATTCTCCTTGAAAGAGCAGTTATCAATAAAGTTTGGGAGCCATCATCTTTGCCATGTTGTTCATACTCTATCCTAAGGCTGCCCGAAACTTTTCCCATAAATTGTAATCTTGATATATTATCCCACCTGCTCGGCCATGACTGGATTTCCCTGAGATGCTCCATCAAATAATCCCCAAGCACCAGACTTGTAAATAACTTCATGCATAATTCTTCTATTCTTTACTAAAACTTCATCATGGGGGTAAAAACTCATAATGGCCAAACTATTTGTAGCACAAAACCTAGATGCAATGAAAGTGTCTTTAAAAACTGGTTTGTTCCTGAAATACCATACTCCCCATATGATAACGAGAGAAAGGGACAGATTGACCTTGTAATCATCACTATGGCACCAAGAAAACATAGTCCTCTCTAAATTTTGCACCTCCCAAGTAAAATTGGCCCTTGTAACATGTGAAACTATTCTCCAGACCTCCTTGTATATTTGCAGTCATAGAAAATATGATTAACGCTTTCACCCTTCTCCCCACACAATGAACCTCTACTGGAACCTTTAGAAAACAACTTCTACAAGTTGTCCCAAACAAAAACTTTATTGTGAATGGCTAACCAGAAGAAAGATTTGTTTTATATGGGAATTTGAGCTTCCATAAAGATTGAAGTCTTCCTCCTCTCGAATAACTTTATATCATAACCTTGGAGAATAATGCCCTCTAGTATCATTCCTTGACCAAATAAAAAATCCTCTTTTGCAAATAATATGATGCGACGTCTTTGTAACAATCTAGTGTATTCCATCCAATGCTCCTTGTCCTCGCCTTCAAAGCCTAAAACCTAGGCAGAAAGCCATTCATGTCTCATAATGGTGGTAAGTCTTTCATCCCCTATACATGCCAAAAGGACTATATCTTGATTCCAAAGAGAGTGGATCATCTTATTCAGTAACCTGTAAGATCCATCATTTCCCACCCATAGATCCTAAGCTATTCTGAATTTTCTGCCATTTCCCACTCTCCAAACTAACTAGTCTGCTATCACATCAAAGGCTAGGAGTACCATTTCCTTCCAAATGATAGAAACACTCCTCAATGAGTTATTCCTTTACGGAAATAGTTCTTCTATTGATAAAGGGTGGATATACTTTTGTGTGACTACCTTAACCCATAACCCTTTCCCTTGCAAGATTCTCTAAGAGCCTTTTATAGTCAAAGCCTTGTCAAAACAAGAAGTATGATTTAATCCCCATTCCCCAAAATCTTTAGGGTTTGCTAACTTATTCTAAGTAACCCAATGGAAAGAGTGACCATGATCAATTCCTTTCCACGGAAAATTATAACTTAATCTTCTAACATATTCTAGAATTCCTTTTGGTACAAAAGCCATAGAAATCCATTAAACTAGGATTTCCTTCAAAATAGTCTTCAAGAAAACTACTAATAACTATGCCTCTCCTAGTTATCCATTTGTACACTAGAAAGACAATCTTTGTTCAATGTTTCCAGCCATCCACCCCTAATCTCTTTTATTGTATCCATTTGGCTTAAGAAAAGAACCCAATTATTTTATCCTTGACTAAATATCCGCCACAGTGAAATCAAATAATTTGTTAACCAATTAATAGACTCCACCTGCATATTCATGAAGGTGATGGTATATTTTCAAGTATTAAATACCATACTAGTGGCCATAGTGAAAAAAATAAAGCAAATCCTTGATCTTTGTAGCCTCCCTTCTAGAAACATTGCAAAAAATCATAATGTCATCAATGAAAAGTAAATGAGTTACCTTCCAATTTCCTATCATCTAAATACCATTGAAAGATCTAGCATTCTTAGCATAATTCTACTAAGGTCCTCACCCTGCCAGGTCTGAAGAAAGAAGAAGTCGATCCATTTACTAGTACTGCAAAAGTAACTAACTGGACACATGACATAATCCAGTTCACAAATGAACCTAAAAATACACTTGAAGCAAAATCAACTTTAAATATAACCAACTTACTCTATCATAAGCTTTAGAAAGGTCAACCTTCATAATCTCAGCAAGAATCTTCCCCAGTTGAATGAACTACATTAATTCTTGGGTCATTCCTATAGCATCATGTACTTTCCTTCCATAAAGAAAAACAAAATGTTTTTCTGAGATAGATTTTGAAAGAACTCCTCTGATCCGACATGCTATCACCTTGGCTATCATTTTATAGATACAATTACATAAAGAGACGGGTCTGAAATCTTCCAAGCTTTCATCTTGATCATTTTTTGGATTTAGATCTATGAAAGTCGCGTTAAAAGTTGATAGCACTTTGCTTGTATAAACGACTATTCAATAACTTGATGAATTTTAGGCTCCAAAATGTCCATAATCCCAATGAAAAACTCCACTAGCCAATCATCAATCCTTGGGCTTTTGTCATTTTACATCATATGAACGACTTCCTTTAGTTGCTCCAAAGATACCTCTTCCTAGATACTTTGTTGTTCCTCCTCTGATATGGAAGATGGGAAATGAGAATTTATCCTAATCATATATGCCATAGACCCTCTTTGATCCCCCTTAAATAAAATATCAAAGTGCCTCACTCTAATGTTTGTTAGGGTTATAAATCCAGTGGCAATACGTCAATCTTATTCTTCCTATCTTGAAATAGAGTTTACACTTTTCTTATGTTTTACATAATTATGAAAGTACTTTGTATTATCATCCCCTTGCTTCTTCCAGTTTGCTCTACATTTTAGTCTCCATGTCACTTCTCTTTCATCCAGGATCAAGTTCCTTCGTGCTTCCAAGACGACTATTTCATATTTATGGTCTATATTCTTGTACCTTGCCAAGTCTAGATCATATAATGAAGCTAAACAAACTTCAATGTTTTTCAAGTCCTCCTCGTGTGGTCTCAGTCTTTATGCTGCCCCAATTTATGGACTTTTTGTTTAAGCTTATTAAGATTATGCTAAAACTAAATACTGGTAGATTATGTGCTTTCACCATCGTATAAGACCTAATTGTCCTTAACCAATTGTATAAAAATGTCATCCTTGAGCTATTCCACATAAAATTTGAAAGGGCTTGGAGGCTTTTCAAATCCCATTAAAACTTTTATAAAAATAGGAAAATGATCTGAAACACCACTTGATCTAACTCATTGCTTTAAAACTACAGAATAATGCATAATACCATCATTAATAAGGAATAAATCATTCCATTTTGCAATTCTTTCAAGACCCATTCTCATGTTCCTCCAAGTGGGCTCTAGGGAGACATGACAAATATCATATAATTTATAGGATTCAAGAATTACAATAAAGAAATCAGACAAAGAATATTTACGAGCCCTCACTCCCCAAATTTTAGCCTCTTATAAGGAAAAATTTAGACCCCCTCCAATAATTACCTTGTCTTTGACCATAAGACCAGACTGAAAGAGCCTCTCCCAAAACTCCACTCTGTGAGCCTATGTACCATAAATATTTACTATGGAGGTCTACAAACCAATCTCCACTGAAAAAAGGGATGTACCTAAGGTAGGGACAAAATCCCAGTTATAAGTGCATTGAAATTTACTAGAATTCCAACCTGTTATTAGACTTCCAAATCTCACCATGGAATCCACTGAAACAAAGTTCCATCCAAGTAACACGACTTTCAAATATTTAATTATATCATTAGCACAAGCCAATGTTTCTTATAGTAAAAGCACATACTCCACTTTAAGTAGGGACAATCTCTTAGAGGGTAACACTGACCCTTTACATTTGAAGAACATTATAATAATGGAGGAACCACCTTTAAGGTCCTTTTGCTCAAAGCGACCCTTTTAGAGATTTCTTCCTTCTCGCATTGATGCCCAAATTGACCTAAACCCTAGCCTTAGTGAAGGATGACTGCCTTCCTCTGAGCCTACAGGGGACAAGGTCAGGTGAAGAAAGAGAAAGAAATCCATGAGTACCACTTGCTAGTGACACTTTGATTTTGCTTTGTGGATGAAAATGATATCGAGCTTCCTTGCTTTCAGAAAATTACCTCTATAAGATATATTTTTCTAAAGCAAATCTCATATGAATGATTAAATAAGGCAATGCTTATTTCTAATAATACAATATTGTCCTTACAACTTGTGGTGATGTTAAGGTTAAATTGTTGCAATTAGTGAATGTAGTAATTCTTACATGAAAAAGCATTCTTGCAATGGTATAATAGTCGATGGAAGGGCATGAACTCAAGAAATAAAGACCTTGTAACACTACTTTAATAGTTATAAGGTTAATTTGATAGTTTGTAGAGGAGATATAAAAACAATTTGTTAATGATGAAATGAAAAAGAAATATTTAATAGGCTATAGATATTTAATGTATATTTATCTTATAATTTATAGTTAAACTATGTTATTGTTATTAATCAGTTTAGAAGTTAATTGGGTTTAGTTAGAATCATTATGGAATGGAGTTTTATCCTCTTCATTTAGGTTATATTCCTTCAAGTGACATGTTGAGTTCATAATGAAAATATCGTTGCCTCTTGTTTAACAAAGATATATGTACCAATTTGTAAAAAAGGTTAAGAACATAAGTAAGTTACTTTTGTAATGTAAACTATGAAGGGATGTATGGGGGAGATGTCATTTACCAAAAATAAACAGTAATTAAAAAATTAAAACCAACATAGATCCATCTTAAACTTGGATCTATCGAGCACAAGAGGAATCTAATTTTTCGAGGTGTAAATTTTTCTTGATAAAAGGAGATTACATGTCAAGAAATTGGATCCCTCTGGGTCCTTGGTGCTTGATAGATCCGGTTTAAGATGTATCTATGCTTATGTTCCAATTGGAGTAAAGGATGACAAGTTGCAAGGTCTAGGTTTGGAAGGAGACTACCCTTTATTGTCTTGGGGTTAGACTAAAATTTCAAAATCTTACACTGAAAATGATGAATGACTTGAGAAAATGAATTTTTAGGACCATTAATCATTGATAGTTTTGCAAATGGAAGGAGGAAGGAGTAATGATTGAGACATGCAACTTGTTGAAGACTCGCTAATCTAAAAGTGTGGGTAGTATAATCCAATTAGAAGGGTTTTGTTAGTCATATAATGCACCCCAATTTCAAATGTGCAAGTGAGTGAAATGTTGTTTATTTATCAAGAGAGTTAATAAGTGGAGAAGCTCAATCTTTTGGACAAGTCCATTTGTTTCCAACAAAGTAAGGTTTACCTTGATCTCATTTTTTTCCAAATTCCAATGATACAACTCCTCTTAAAATGAACCAAAACGCTCATTAAAAAAGGTTTTATGGTTAACGTTATTATCAATTATGCGCAAGTATAAATTTTAAGAATTTTGACCTCTTCATTTTTTCCAAATTCCAATAATATGGGTAGTTTTAAATTGAGTCAAAACTCTTATAAACACAAATTTTCAAATTCCAATAATCTTGGCAGTTTTAAATTGAGTCAAAACTCTTTTAAACACAATTTTCATATTATTGGTTTTAAACACAATTTTCCAAATTCCAATAATATGAGTAGTTGTTTTTTGTAAATAAGATAGTACCTTATATTGCCTTCCATTACAAAAAGAGAAAGTAAAATAAGCCCTCCCTACAAAGGGAAAACATGCTCATAGTTTCAAAAAATAAATTCCGCTTCTAAACGAAACCAGGGTAAATCATTTAGTGTGAGAATTCCTTACTACAAAATGTTTGCAAGTATTCATAGGTAAATAAAAGTAAGCATAAACTAAAAAGAGACTTAGCCGATATCCTGCTTAATATCAGAGTCCACAGGGGTTGAGTCAACCAATTTGATGCCCAGGTGATTGGCAATCTGCTGCATATTGCTGTATAGTTCCAATTTCAGGAGAATAACTTCATGCACTTCCCCTCTATCCACCAGAGCTCGACTAAGAACATACTTCTGCTGCAAAAAATAGTCCATAATTTTCAAATGTAGAGAGGTTCTACCTCTTGAATAGCCAGAATCGGGGATCAGAGCCTCAAATTCATCGCTCACCTCCTGATCAATTATGCAATTGCTAGTGAGTCGAGCCTCACTTTCTGTTTCTTCAATTTCTTCTTTGACAGGGCCAAGAATCGAATTCCTGTAGAGACGGGCTGAGTGAACAATGCTTTTCATTGCCTTGTTAAGGGGAGTAGACGAGCTAGGCTAGGGAGTGCAGGAGCGCTTACATAGTGGCATGGTATGTGGAGCAAGGTAATGAGCAAGAGGGTTTAGGGGTAATGAGCAAGTGAAATCAGACAATAACAGAAGCGGGAAGGTAGTTGAACAGAAGAAACGAGTTTCCTTTAGACCAGATCTTACTCGAGTGCATCCCTGAAAAATCGAGAGTCTGAACAATGTCGCTGATGAGAAAGAAGCGCCTTTAGGTGCAATGAGCTCCTTTAACCACCAAAAGAGTCAAGTCTAACTCCCAGGACCGACTCATCTCCGTACAGATAACCCATAGCTGATTCGAATCTAACTCAATATTAACTGAATTCCCTGAAAACAACATCCACCGGTTTCCAGAATGAGACCTTTGACTCAAAATACCTCTCTTACAAGAATGACAGAGACAAACTTAGAGCCAACTTATGCAATTCTTGCAATCCTCCTTAATATTTATCATCTGATTCCACATGCTCTCAATTCGCGACATACAAGTTTGCCACATGCCCCTCTCATCAATCTCTATGTTTCTCTCTTTAATCAACTACTTGGAGGATAATATGAGTAGTTTTAAATTAAGTCAAAACTTTTCTAAAAACAATTTTATAGTTAAAACTCTTATAATAAAATGTAGCTATTACTTGACAAAATCTTTAAAACAATACAAAATAGTATTATTTCCATTTACATTTGATTACCAATAAATAAGAAATAGTTTAAGTGAACATGTTGTAGCTTTCAAAATGGGACAAATGTAGTTTTCAAAAGGGTGAGCGTGCCAAAAATATTCAAAATGGAGAGCGTGCCAAAAATATGAAATCTTTAATGCACTCCACCATGTGAGAAGTACCAACTTGAATAAAATACTTTGCAAGTTCCAAGGCTTTGGAACCTTACTCGAGAGTCGAAAGTGACATGGGAACTGAAGTCTAAAATAGGAATGCCAACTGCCACAACTACAACCCCGATTCATGTATAGCATAGGGTATAGCTATAGCTTAAACGTTAAATGTTTGATGTATTTGGTTTGCAGTGGAGCATTTGTGGGCGTAAATTATAATGAAGGCCAACACTCGTACACAACGAAAGTTCATTCCGCCCACGCGGGCATATGCGGAAATGGTGAGGTAATATTCTTTCTTTCCTCTTCTTGATTACTTGCACGTTACTGCACCCAATTGTAAATTTATCCGAATCTTTACAGTGGATCCGAATCTAAAATTACATATTTAAAAAGACCTTAGGTTCAGGATAGAGCACGTGGTTTACATTCTTTCTTCCCTTCTTGGCTGACCTTTGATTTTTTCATAACTGGTCGAAATACTAGATAGGAGGCGTGTCATCCAAGGCTAGCTTTAGATTTCTGAAATCGCCGGGAAGAAGCCATCAGAGTCTCTATAAAGACTTTATGAGAGACAATCTTTTTATTTCAATCAATGAAGTAGGTACCTAGTGCTGTAATTGAGAGGAGAAATGGACATCAGACCTGGTACGTTTTGGTTTTTTAACATTGCCTGTTTATGTTTAAGTCTCTATCATGTGAAATTATTGGGTTGCTGCAACAATAATAAACCCATTCCATTTGGTTTTTAATATCAGAGAGCATTACCAATCAGGCAAACGGGAATTCAAGAAACGAGAGATCTGGAAAAGGTTTGTCTGATTTTCTGCGATTTGATGGTTTTTTAGTTACAAGTGGCGTCTTTCTTGATTATGATTATGGGTTGATTGATATATATTATAGCTTGCTTGGCCTTGGAATTCAAGCAGGACGTAGACGAAGGGCTGCAGCCGAACAGAGACGAATTGAACAAGAAAGGTGGGGGGAATGGCTTACTACTCCTAATCATAATGATAATGCAGCTGAAGGTGAAGATGAAGATGAGCCTGAGAATGAAGAAGTTTATACGAGTTTGCAGGCTCCCACGAGATCTGTTAGAAGGCGTAACCGTCGAAGGAAAAACCGGCAAGGGGCCGCCCTGGATCTTGATCAATTACGTTTGGAGGTCGACTATTACATGAACGAAAATCTGGATTCTCCCACCTTCGATGCCGAAGACCGTTCCCATGGTTCGAATTCTGACGATTACGATATGGGAACTGCTCTGGGTGAGTTTACTTTGCAGAACGTTTTTTTTTGTTTTCAGTTTTTATATTTCAGATTTTATATATGGAATTCTAAATTCTGATGCACCTCAACAATTTCAGCTGTTTCACTATCGTTAAGCCAATCTGGTAATGGAAGTTCAGATCAGAATGCGATTTACAGTGGACAGTATGGTTCCAATTTGTCATACGAGGTATGTTTTTTAATGATCAAATCATCTTGATGTCTTTCTTTTTTACGACCTTTATGGAAATCCCAAAGGATCCTTTCCCATGGAGTGGGATGACGAGTACTCATTTTGGTCCTTCCCAATTCATTTTGGTATGAAATCGTGAAACTCTACCGTTGGAAATCTGATCAAGTAATTTGAAATTGGAATTTTACATTATAATGAGTGCTCTGAATCAAACTCAGATGAGTGAAATCGCCAGCTTTCAACAATAGATATAAAGATTTCAGAAATTTAGACTCGACACGCCGAATTCCAGTAGAGATCGCCCGATATGGGGTTTTATATAACTGCCTTTCCCACTTAGTAAACCTGTCTGATGCTTCACCGGCACGACCCAAACAGGATACAGTAAACCTGCCATGATAGACGATCCAAATGCTTAACAATATTGCCAAACAGGATACAGTAAACCTGCCATGATAGACTAACCAAATGCCGAACAATATTGCCAAACAGGATACAGGAAACCTGCCATAATAGATTAGCCTATTTAAATCCCAACAACATTGCTTATAACCAACAAGATTAATAAATGCTAGACAATATCAACATTGCTTATAGCCAAATGCTCATCATTTGCCAAATTCCAATGATGAATCTTTGAAGCCAAATGCTCATCATTTTTGCCAAATTCCAATGATGAATCTGTATTGAAATCACAAATTTTCGTATTTTTGCCAAATTCCAATGATGAATCTTTATTGAAATCACACATTTTCATTTTTCATTGTTTGAAATTATAATTTTTTTTTTATTGTTTAAATTGAGCAGACACAACCAAAACGTCCCCGATTGAAAATGCTGGAATTACAGTTTTTATTGTTCAAATCTTTATTTAGACGATTTGGGTAGTTTTAAAATGTGTCATCTAGTCTAGAAGAGATTACTGTAATTGTTGAAATTGCATGATTTTATAAATTGTAATTTACAGACCTGAATTTTACCCGATTTAATAATCAAATTCACCAGAAAAACAGGCTATTTGATTAATCTTTATTTTACAGGCTTAAGCACCTCTATTCTTCAATTTTAACAATATATATCCTCAATATCAACAATTTGAGTTGGATTTCGACAGAAAAATTATCCCCCAAAACAGTCCCAAATGTTCAGCCTACAGCTCTAATTAGGTTGGCTTTTCCTACATTATCTATTCTTTATGGGTAATTTAGTATGCCATAAATGATAATACAGCCCACAGTTTTGGGAATAATTTAGTATTCCATAAATGATAATATAGCCCACAGTTTTGGGAATGGAAAGGGAGATCTGTGCAGTCAGTAAAAATGATAATACAGCCACACAGTTTTTGGAATGGAAAAGGAGATTTGTGCAGTCAGGTGTGAAGTAATCGATTTCAGTATTCTACCAATTCAATTAGATTGCAATAGAATTGTATTTATTGATAAGTAATGGAAATGGGGGAGATAAAAACTCCAAGCCATGTTTTCTTATGGAATCTCTCAATTTTTCCGTAAGCTCCTGTATATGCATCGAGCTCCAGTGGGTATTTTTTTTTTAAATCGTAATCGTGCTAGTGTGCTTGATGAGTAATTATATAATATATCCGAAAATATTACTGATTCGCAGTGACTCTTTAAATTAGAAAGCTGTTATATATCTGCATAGTAATCAGATTATTTTTTTGATGTGACAGAGGCTTACACAGCTGGAAAATGTAAGGTGCGTTGCTCCAGCAGCTATTGTAAACTCGTTGTCAGTAAATGCATTTGTTGGAAACAAGGCTTCGGAGGAATTGGTCGAACCAGCTGAGTAAGTTTCGTTGCTGTTTTCTATGGTATAAATCTGAAATTTCCCCTATAAAGCCTTTCAGAAGGGAATTAAATGTATAACCTGGCAAGTTCTGCGAATTGTAGGAAAAACTCAAGAACCCAAATTGGCATTCGAGTCTAATTAGGTGAAAGCAGATAATATGAACGAATTTTAATTTGGAACCTCTGAATTCCCATGGTTGTTTTCCTGGTGAATATTGTGCAGATTTTCATCTTCATATGCTCACTCTTTCTTTTGGTTCTTCTTGTGCAGAGTATGCGCCATATGCCAATGTGAGTATGAAAGTGGGGATCCAATCATGTCGTTGCCTTGCACCCATGGCTTCCATCATCACTGTGGGTCACAGTGGCTTCTCAACTACTCAAAGCTCTGTCCTATTTGTAAGCTGGATGTTGTTGAGCAACATGAAGGTTGATGATGGTATGGTAATACTAATTAGTTGCTCAAAATTGGAAGTTGCAACCATTAACGACATCCTTGACCAAAACTGTATGTAATGTAGAAGTTGGCAATCTGTCCATAATTCGATCCTTCTGACTTGTAAATATCAATATCATTCATTGTGAGAAGCACAATATTTGAACAGGAAATATTGTAAATTGGTGCTCACAATATTCAATAATAATAATGAATGGAATTACCGCTGCATTGTGTCAGTTAACCGTTAGAACTTAGATTTGTCTGATGTTTGTTGTTTTAACTTTTAATATCCGTGAAAATAATGCTGCGTAGTTGTGTCAGAAAAGAATCATGAACAAAGATGTTAGGTTTAAAGTTTAATTCATTTGGTGGAAAAATCGTTCCCAAAAGTATAAATTAAGTAGTTAGTTAGTTGGTCGTGTTAGGAAAGGCTAGGATTGGTAGGCTGGGATAGTGGGTTTTAGACCCATGTTTAATATCTTTCACTCAGTTGGGAAATTCCCTGCTCCTTAATGGAGAACTTTCCATCGTACGTTAAGAAGAGTTTGAAAACGACAAGAAATAAAATGTTTTCTTATGAAATACTCTTCCTAAATTTTCACTCAATTGAAGATGACAAGCAATTCCATGCCCCGTTATAGAAAACGCTTCGTAACTTTTCACTCAATTGAAGATGACAAGAAATTTCATGCCCCGTTATGGAAAACTTTCCATACTAGGTTAGAAAGAGTTTGAAGATGACAAGAAATGCCTTGCTATGTTATGCAAAACTTTCCATTCTCTCTTAGGAAGAGTTTAAACAAGTAATTTAGAACGGGTTCTCTTTGGAAGAGTTGGTAATTTCGAAAAGATTTTATCTTGCTAAGTACGAACATGTAATGCAAGTTTAGTTGAAATAAGGTCCAAGGTCAAAAGGATAATTATTATCTTTTTGAATTTTATAAATATGTCAAAATTTTTAATCTTTGGGAGGATGAAAAGGATGTAGGATTGAATTGTATCTTATTCTACATAATTATGGGAAAATCCGTATCTTATTTTACATACTTATGAGAAAATCGGTAAAAGAATAGAATCCATCTTCAGTAATATATATATATATATATATATATATATATATTTTGAATAATAGATGATAGATTACATTACAATATTTTCGGTTTTTATATTAGCCATTGCACCTTTTTAATGTAAATGTCAGCACTTTTCGATTAATTAATTAATGTTTATTCATTATATGTGATTTATTATTAGTATTATTATTTGTATTTATATTATTTTTTATGTTTATAACATTGCCTTTCTCTTATTATGGACTGTGTTTGAAGTACTGGCTTGAACACTGCAACTTTGAATTTATTTCGTTCTATGGATGTGGTTTTGGAACTTGTGTTATAATCCTTTCTACTTAAGTGGTGAGTTTTTGAAACAATATAACTTGCACTTATTTGTTTTCCATGTTGCCTTTTGGATTCCAGTTATGAGCAATTGTGGATATTCTTTACTTCCAATTTTTGTACTAGTTGTGGATTGTTTAGTCACATCATTTAGAGCTTGAACTTGATCTATTGGTTCATAATTGACAAGTGGCTTAGAGACAATATATACTTTGTCTGTATATTCTACAATATTTTCCTTGGATACACCATTGCGAGGTTGTTTAGTTTATGATCCATTTTGACTAATTGAGCCTTGTGGAACTTCCCTCTGTTGCTTGTCATTATTGTGTACCTCAATTTCTAATCCCTTTTGAGTAATTGAGCCTTGTGGAACTTCCCTCTATTGCTTGTCATTATTGTGTACCTCCTCAACAACAAGGAGTAGCTCATTCACAACTGTTGTGGATGAGGCCATCGGTTTACTTGAAGAACTTTGTTGTTTAGGAGGATTAACATATTTATAATTGTTGGGTAAAATAATCTTGATTAATTAACCTAATATTTAATTATTGACTAGGGTTGGTAATCTTAGAGTTGACACAAAGCATATGCGAAGGTAGAGGGGTTCCTAAGGTATCGTGGTAATATTTTAACAAACAAAAGATCGAAAGGTCTTTCAAAATGAAAAACTGAGTCAAGTTTCTAAGAATTCAACTATCTAGGTAATTGAACAGAGGAGTGGTATCAAGTTATACTACTCAATTCTATAAACAATTACTAAAAGATAAAGATATAGACAATGCTATTCTATGACAATAAACTATTCTCTATAAGAAGATCTATTTTACTGCTAAACAACCTTAGAGACTAACTACACAAAATTACAACTGGATATGCTTATAAGAAAAACTATACACGCAACTATCGGATGTACATAATGGTTTAAAATAAACTATCTAGTTCCATTCTCCTTGGTTGTTCCGAGGATAAGGATTCACTGTGAGTGGAACATGAGTAGGAGAAGTGTCAAAGTGACTTTCAAAGGAAGTGAAGAAACTAAACGGAATCAAATCTAACTTAACTTCTACAAAGATGTGCAAACTAAGAAACATCCAATTGCAAGGGATAGTAAACATGATGATTTATTCCATAAGTAAATGACTACTAACTCCAAAAGATGGAACAAGACTACAAGAAGGTTGTCATAACCCCAATATTTCATAAAAATTTAAAATTTTTAAGATAACATAAAATGTCTGAATACGTAGTTCAGTAACTACTAGCGGTTAGCAAAAAATGAAATAGTTTAACAATTAGTATTAATTAGTTTCAAAATACAATAACTAATACAACTTTCATTTTCATAAGTTATATAAGAATTACTTGCATCCAGATTGCTTTTAGCTTCACTAATAATTTTACTTTTTGCAAGTAGGTGAAAATCTATCTTTGAAAACTTGGGGCTTACTTAGCATTATGCTAACGCAGATGGACTACTAGTTCTTACAGGTTCAACAGGTAACGAACGATCAAGTAGGAGTTTAATTTGTAAGGTAGCGAGAAGTATTTTTGTTGCATGTTAATATGTTAATAAATAAATTGATTATTTAAAAGCAAAGCTTTGACGAGGTAAAGTAATTTTCTTCCATAGTTTTGGTTCTAAGACAGTATTCAAAGTTTAACCATAAAGATTGTTATCCTTGACATACTTAGCTAAACAAATAGATCCTTACTGTGAGCTTAGAGTTCAAGTTCTTTGATATACAATTACTTTTATTGTAACATGCTCATACTGCTAATGTTATGCTCAAATGTACTGTCTTTTCTGTATGAATGTACTCCTATAATTCTCAACGGTAAAGATTTCCAATAGATTACATATTTCCATTTTGTCTCTTCCTTACTAGGCATGAAAATTATTGACTTGTTGTTTGTATGTAATTATGCTAAACATTAAGTTATAAACTTTAGTACTTAAATTATTGCCTTGTTGCAAGTATTATTGTAACAATATACAATACCATATTATTTTTATAATGTACCAAATATAATTGTTACTTATATCCATAGGTAGCCTTACTACCTGAAAATTTCAATGATATAATGTAAGTTTGGTTCTTTGTAACTAGATACATTATATTAAGGTGGATTACTACCTAACCACCCCTTCTATAAAGTCGATTCAAAGGAAAATACACTATTAATGTTATTTCTATAGTTTATAAATCTCGTGCATGGTTTACACCATAGTAAGATTACTATTATAATGTTGTCTCACTATAATAATTTGTAGTTTATATTAACTACTATGGTAGATTTTACTACCTAGAACTTCTAACCTAAGGTCGGCATCAAAGTGAAACCATATAAATAAAATTCCTATGCTATGCTAGAACCAAGCAAGCACAAACAATCATATAATGACTTTGTAAACAATGATAAGATCCATCAATACTGTCATTTGCAAAGTAAGCATGCAAATCATTATTTATAAATGTTTATACTATAGTCGACCTCATGATTGTTTTATTGGCAAGGTTTTTACACCTTTACTCTATGGTCAAGGACATAGATTCGTTATTAACAATTATAACAAACCTCAATTCCATTGATTGCAATGATACAGTTTTGTGTTTCAAAATGAATATATATATACATTCTAAAGTAGATTGCAAAGTTTGTTATTGATCATGGCAATGATATGTTGATAATTGAAAGCACAGGTTGACTATAGACAAGAATCTTGCATGGTTAAATTATTTGAGAGGGCATTTGGTTTGCTCTCGTCCATGCATTGGTGACTTAAAAAGGCAGGAAACCCTATTCACTTGTCATTTGACTCTGAGGGTTTTGTTGGCCTGTGGGATGCTCTGTGTAGTTTTCCTCGTAGCCATGAGAGGTTGCTCCTCTTCTTTGCTTGCTCCGTAGCTTGTGTTTGATACTGTGTGGTTTCATTACTTAGTCTTAAGGTCTCGAATCTTCTTGGTTGTAAGCTTTACTGTGCGAGTGGTTATTTGTTTAAAAGTTTGGCTCGCAGCCGGTACAAGGTTTCAGCTCTGTCTTACTTATTGCTCGTCACGGCTTTGTGGAGTTTAAGTTGGTTTGATACTGTCTCCACTCCAGGGTTGGCAGGGGTTTGAATATTCGTCTGTGTAATTCGCTTAAGCTGGTGACAACTCCTTCACTGCTCGATTTCTCTTCTTACTTGTAGGTAATAATAAATTTAAATCAATTTGTTGTTAAGAAAACTCTTTGTTAAGCTTTATTGTAGTTAGGGTTTAAGCTTAGAAGATGAGTATTGTTCTAACGCTTGGTAATGTGTTCTTTGCAGGAACCTGCGACGGCTCCAATCTCCAGTGGAAAGAAAATACATTTTCCGACTTTGGTGAACTCATGGCCTTGACTGGTACGCCCTAGTTTCGATGTGGGTTTTTCCCTACTTGGGATGAGGGTTGTTGGAAGGAAAACTACTGTGCTTGGAAGCCTGTTATCGGTTTCTTCATTAGTTAAAATGTTTTAGTATGATGTTACTCCAGTTTACTTTAAAAACCCTTGTTGTTTATGCTGGGTAATACTGGCTCTTAAGCCGTGACATGTATTTAGTTTTTGGTTAAGATTTATCCTTGTGGCTCGACAATGTAATACAGTTGGTTTTTTAAAAAGAAAAGATTCTTTAAGCTTTGAATTTCTATTTAGGCTCCGTCTCGTTTTACTCTTAAATGTGAATTGTGGTTTCGTTAGCTTGTAAATGATGTGTTTATTATCATGTTTAAAAGATTTATAATATGTGTTTTACTTACAGGGAAAGACTGTGGTGAGTGTAATGCATAGATTGTAGCCTTCTTGTTAAGTTTGTTCCACAGTTAAAAATGTAACTGGTTGTAACTTATTACTCGTTAATTTGTATTTGGATAATTAGTCGAAGGGGTTTCGACCCTCAGGTTTATCTTTCACAGGTTATAAACCTGTTTGTTTTAAAAATAAAATGCACCTATATATGTAATTCTCAGTTTATTTCATTTATTATTTATATTTACATTTTCTTTTATTTACTACTCTGTAATTTATAATTATTTGGAGCTCTGTAGAGAAAAGAAAGTTAACTCTAGAACTTTGTTTAATTTTCATGTATAAAGGGATTATTAACAAAACCCTAAGTTGGTTTTTATTAAGGAGTAGTTAAGATTAAGTTAATATTTTAAAAGAAGAAAACTATTTGGTTATTAATTTGTTTATATAATTTCTTGAAGATTAGTTATTATCTCCTATAAACTTGTGTTTCCTATCAATATACTATTACTATAATACTAGTGTAATTTACTATTTCTTTTACTTGCATTTTCATTTAGTTAATCTAAGTAAAACAATAAATACAAACAAACCATAACACTGCTTTTTCATTGCATTTTAATCATTGAAATAAAATTTACTCCGCTATCTACAGATACAAAATCATATCTACTATTTCCATTCTATTAAGAATTCTTTCATTTACTTAAAGCATTCTAACTGTGCTAGAGTACGACCTGACCTGGTTTCCAGGTGTGGAAAAACATAGCCTATAATTTTAATTTTTTTCTATTTCATTACTTCCCTAAACCATTTAATTGCTATAAATAATCAAATAATAATACTTAATCTAACATTTCACAAACTCTGAACTTTAACATTCATGTAGCAGATAAACTAAGATTTATTTAACTCAGACAGTAAAATAAAATAACATAGAACCTGTTGAGGACAAGACGACAACAAATTTAGGAGGTCGTTCCTCCCTATTAATCTCCTGGAGAGCGCTCAAACAACACTTCCTCTGGGCCCCCGAGCTTGTTCCCGGTCTTCTTGGCTGAGAACTGGGTGGAAAATGCAACTGTAGAACCCTTTGTCACTTGACTAGTTTAATACCTCAGTAAAATAATCTGCTCTCAGTAGTATGATCTTCAGCTTAAAACCTGCAACTAGATCAATCAACAGTTATCCCCTCAAACACTTTCCAGTTTCCCCTCCATTGAATTTCTCTGAATTAAATTCATTCACCCTGAATGATCACTTCTCTAGAATGAGCAGCCTTAGCTCTCTTCAATGGAAAATTTTATAGAGATGCCTAGGTCTTCTGGGTCAGTTTTCATTAATTGAGCCACCTGCTCTTATTCCACTTTCTTAAGGAATCATGACCACAAATATAGGGAGGTTGCCACCTGCAACAGTTGGAAGTGGTTTGAGGATGCTGCCACATGTTACTTTTCTCTCCACCCAGTCTCCTCCACCAATTTGACCAGTAAACACTCTTTTAACAGCTCTCCTAAGTTGTTGTCTCCTCATTTATTTATTTATAAATAAAATGAATTTACATTAAATATTCTTGACCCCACTGGTCATCAATTACAACTTAGCATAAAATTTAACATAATGTTCCTCAAATAATATAAAATTATTTTTTTGCAAAATTGGGGCATGTGACATACACACCCCCTTAAATTATGACATCGTCCTCGATGTTATTTATTCCTCGTCCTCAGAAATCCCCTAGAACAAAATTTGATATTTATCCTGCATATGCCTTTTCAATTCCCAGGTGGCTTCTTTTGGACTAAGGTGCTTCCATTGCATCTTCACCTGACCAATGGTGCGGTTCCAAAGTGTGATCTCCCTCTGCTCGAGGATACAGTTTGGTTCCACCAGAGAATCTCCTTCGGGTTCCACATGTACATCATTCTAGTTAATAACATGAGTAGCATCATGAACATATTTCTTTAAAATAGAAATGTGAAAAACATTGTGAACTCTTAAATTCGGTGGTAAGGCTAACTGATAGGCTACCTGTCCAATCCTAGACAGTATTTCAAAAGGACCACAGTAACGAGGTGCTAATTTGGCACAACTTGTTAGGATTATTAATCCTCCCTTGTCCAAATTTGGTCATATGTCTAAATCGGGAGTCATGTCTAAATCGGGAGTCCATCCAGTCTATTTATAGTCATTAGCACCATTGGTTAAACTTAACCTAATTGGGGCACATGTTTCAGTTACCAAAGTGTGGGGAACACTAAATAAGGCTCACTGCCACTTATTGCACTTGATTGCATAAGTTTAGGAGTCTCCTAGATCAATCCCTACAATTTAGGAAGCAACTGGGAGTGCCGAAACCAACC